>CAMXCT020001028.1:69340-160302 GCA_947184155.2 Cladocopium goreaui
CACCTCCCCCCCGCAGACACCTTCTAGGGTAGGGGGGGTCACCACCACCTTCCCTACCCCTAACATCTTCTAGGGTATGGGGGGGGTCACCACCACCTCCCCCCCCCACACACCTTCTAGGGTAGGTCACCACCTTCTCCCCCCCGCACATCTTCTAGGGTAGGGGGGCGTCACCACCTCCCCCCCCTCCCTGACACCATTGCGTGTGTGTGTGTGTGTGATGTATTTATTAATATGTTCAATATATAAATATAAAAATATCTATTTTCTTCTACTGTAATATATGTGAGTACGGATCAAATATCATATGTAATAGCACATGCATATTATATATATATATATCTACATAGGCTCCTATATATATATATCTATCATATACTTACATTCTGCCAATATATATATATATATATGTGTGTGTGTTTGTGTATGGACCAAAATATCATATATATATATATGCTGGCACAAATATACATATATATATATATCCACGTAAGCTGCTACAGTGCCACAGGAAAGGTGGGAACGGCTTGGCCATCCAAGTCCGAGATTTGTTCCGATCTTAATCCGAGCACATCTTATCTTGAATATAATTAATATCCACCGAGACTTGTGCTTACGTACTTGCTGGACGCATTGCGGGGGGAGGCGCTGCGCCCTCCCCCCTGCACCCCACCACCCGCTTTTATTTTTTGACCGCTCTTTTTTTTACCTACTCTCACTCCTGGGTCCGTATTGCGGGGGGAGGCTTTGACCGCTCCCTTTGCTACCTAGTCTCACTGCCTTTTTTCCAAAACATTACTTCTTTGGGTTCATCTTATCTTGAATATAGTTAATATCCACCGCGACTTGTGCGTACGTACTTCTTGCTTGGTACGCATTGCGGGGGGAGGCGCTGCGCCCTCCCCCCTGCACCCCCCCACCCGCTTTTATTTTTTGACCGCTCCCTTTGTTACCTACTCTCACTCCTGGGTCCGTATTGCCCCCCACCCGCTTTTATTTTTTGACCGCTCCCTTTGCTACCTAGTCTCACTGCCTTTTTTCCAAAACATTGCTTCTTTGGGTTCATCTTATCTTGAATATAATTACTATCCACCGCGACTTGTGCGTACGTACTTGCTTGGTACGCATTGCGGGGGGAGGCGCTGCGCCCTCCCCCCTGCCCCCCCCCCCCCGCTTTTTTTTTTGACCGCTCTTTTTTTACCTACTCTCACTCCTGGGTCCGTATTGCGGGGAGAGGCGCTGCGCTCCCCCCCTACAATACGGACCCAGGCCCCCCACCCGCTTTTATTTGTTTGACCGCTCCCTTTGCTACCTACTCGCGCTCCCTTTTTTTTAAAGGCATCGTTTCTTTGGGTTCATCTTATCTGGAATAGAATTAATATCCACCGAGACTTGTGCTTACCTACTTCTTGCTGGGTACGCATTGCGCAGCCCTCCCCCCTGCACCCCCCCACCCGCTTTTATTTTTTGACCGCTCCCTTTGTTTCCTACTCTCACTCCTGGGTCCGTATTGCGGGGGGAGGCGCTGCGCCCTGACCCCACCACCCGCTTTTTTTTTTTGACAGCTCCCTTTGCTACCTACTCTCAAAAAATTGTTTCTTTGGGTTCATCTGTATCAATATCCACCGAGACTTGTGCTTACGTACTTCTTGCTGGGTACGCATTGCCGGGGGGGGAGGGGCTGCGCCCCCTCCCGCTTTCATTTTTTGCTCGGCTCCCCTTGCTACCTACTCTCACTCCCTTTTTTACAAAACATTGTTTCTTTGGGTTCATCTGTATCAATATCCACCGAGACTTGTGCTTACGTACTTCTTGCTGGGTACGCATTGCGGGGGGAGGCGCTGCGCCCTACCCCCTGCACCCCCCCACCCGCTTTTATTTTTTTGACTGCTCCCTTTGCTACCTAGTCTCACTGCCTTTTTTCCAAAACATTGCTTCTTTGGGTTCAGGGGGAAGGTGGTGATGTGACCCCCCCCCTGACATGCAGGGGGGGGGAGGTGGTGATGTGACCCCCCCCATGACAGCGGGGGGGGGGGGAGGTGGTGAGTGACCCCCCCATGAGCATGGGGGGGGGGGGAGGTGGTGCTGATTGTGACCCCCCGCATGAAATGCGAGGGGGGGGAGGTGGTGATGTGACCCCCCCCATGACATGCGGGGGGCGGGGAGGTGGTGATGTGACCATCTCCATGACATGCGAGGGGGGGGTGGTGCTGTCACCCCCCCCATGACATGCGAGGGGGGGGAGGTGGTGATGTGACCCCCCCCATGACATGCGGGGGGGGGGGAGGGTTGTGCGGGTGGTGGATGTGACCCCCCATGACATGCGAGGGGGGGGGGAGGTGGTGATGTGACCCCCCCCATGACATGCCGGGGGGGGGGAGGTGGTGAACCCCCCCCAGCCAGAATCACTGGGGACAGAATTTGGTGCACTATCAAAAAAACATAAAGATATTCACGGGGTCTCTACAAAACTGCCGAAAACTCGGCGAGTCTTAGGCACGGTTGTGGAGACAGTCTCTTTGCCGCGTTTGATTTTTAGTTTCAGTTGGCCGCCAACTTTGGTCGAGCGAACCGCCATTTGCACCTGGTCAAAGTGGCAGAGCTTTTGGCCATTCACCTGCAGCGCCGTGCAGATAGCTCGGCTGCTCACACCACTGTCCGTTTGCAACGTGGGTCCAAAAAGGTTGAGCCACAACATTGAACATGTGGAAGGAAGGATCAAAAGACGGCTTAGGCTTAGATTAGATATGATTAGATAGATCAATAAAAACAACAAGTCATTCAGATTTATTCATTATTCTGGATGTCAATTTTGCCACCTTTTCATTGCTGAACACGGACAGGGAAGCCCATGGCACCGTCAACAGAAAAAGGCTGACCCAGGGATGCTAAGGGTATCCAAAGGCCAAACCAGCCCAACTGGCACAACCGGCCCAACCGGCCAACCTCCACGATCTGATCGTTCTCCTGCAACTTTGCTTCTTCTGCTGGGCTGCCCTCCAGTACCATCTCAACAAATGCACCTTGCCCAAAGGACTCCTAAGCGCAAGGCCAGAAATAGTATCAACATGTCTGATACATTCTGAAAGTATAAAATATTACAAAATATTAGTGTTCTTTGGCTTCTCAACGAGCGTTGGGTAAAAAGAAAGCGCAGAACAAAACGGATTCTGGTTCACAGCTTGGGCACAAGACTCGATTTCATCTTCAATCCAATGTATGGACGTGGCACCTTCTTTCTTGAGATAAGGCTTGGTAAAGCACTCCGGATGGAATCCGCAGGTATAGCAAAGCCGATGCCCTCTCCAAACAAGGCCCTCATGCTGATCATGCCAATCACTTCTCCGACTTCGTTCAGCCTTCATTCTACCCGAGGCCCACAAACAACAAACAGAATTCAAATATATATATATAGATAGATAGATAGATATTATATATATATATATATTTGTTTATTTACTTGTTTTTTTATTCATTTATTTACTTATATTTAATTATATTTACAACATTTTATATACAACCTGAATCAAGATGAATACAGCTGACCCTGTAAAATAATGATCTCACACATCCCCATGCAGGTATGAAAATGAATGAAAATGATGGTGAAGTCAATGAAGTGTGCTTGGATTGATCATACTGACCTGACTTTGTGGCTAGCTCAGCTTAAAATCTTCAAAGCAAATAGCCAAAGAATAAGCGCAGCTCTCCAAGCACACGACTAGAAACATTGGTCCTCCACTATTGCCTTGATTGACAGCTGCATCAGTCTGAATGAGAGGGTGTCTCATCCAATCAAAGCCTGTCTCTCCAGTGGATCTGTCCAGTGAAGACACAATACCAAGGGTGCAAGTGTTTTGCAAACCCAAAGGGTTACCTCAGCGCAAGAGAAAGCCTATGAAAGCCCACAAAGATCCACAAAGCTCCCCGGTGTCATGCGGTGTCTATCAATACGTACAGTTGCGCTCCAATCCGCGCACAACCACAAAACACAATCCAGGTTCACAAAACTGTCCAACAAAAGTATGCAAAAGCTGTACATTATGTAATATGTAAGTTGCCAAGGACAATAGTCCAATCACCTGTCTTGACAACTTCGCTATAGCCCAAAGGCATCGCTGGCAATGGCAGCTTGGTCTTCTCCTTCACTTTGAGGGCTGCTAGGTCGATCACCTCATCCTTGGCACGTCAAGTCAGGTGCATCCTAAAGCCATGCAGGATTAAGGTGGAATGGACCTGACTGGCTCATCTATGATACCTACATATACCTACGATCTGATTTCAAAGGTTAATGCCAAAAAAATATGTTTAAAGGAAAAAACCAAAGCATCCGTCTCCAGGAGTTCGCACTCCAAAGATGCATGTTTTCCAGCAAAATGGGCTGTGATTCTGTCGGCCCCTTGAACGACATGTGCATTGGTGAGGATCACTCCATTCGAGGCGTCAACGCAGAATCCAGAGCCTTGGCCTTTGATTTTTCGCTCTGGGGACGATCGGTCTGGCCGGATGCCAAAGAAGAAGGAGAAGATGTCCGCATTCCTTTCTGATGGATCTTTCGCAATTCATCCAGCCATGCAAAGAAGAGAAAAGCAAAGAGAACCAACAACAAAAATTACAAAAAATGAAAGATTAAAGACAAATAGTGACAAATAGATGAAAACGTATTGAAAACATGTTATGACAACAAGTTCAACGAAACAAACAAAAAGATTCGTAAAGGCCGGTACTTCTACCTTCTGCTCTGTTTGAATTCGCACGACAGCAGGCCCACACTTCTCAACCACTCGATTGACAAAGTTGTCCTTCACCTGACGCTGCCCAGAGTGCCGGACCTTAGGGCCTTTAGGGATCTCAGGGTTCACATTGATGCCATGAGGCGGTTGCATTTGGGCACCTGACAAAGGGACAGTTGCCACTGAGGCCACTGGTCCAGAAAAGGACGAAAAGGACTCCAGGATTCCCAATCCCACTGATCGCAGGGGTCTTTGCTGCGACACTGTAGGACCTGTAGGATCCAGCAAGCTTGGAGCACTGCTTCTCTGACCTTCACAGCTTTCTCTGTTCAACCATCCTGACCTCCCCCATGCAAAAGATACACATGATACACGACCAGTGAAAGGAACAAAAGACACTCTGTAGCAGCTAGAAGAAAGAACCCTGCAGACTGACAATCGTTTTGCCTATGTCATGCAATTAGAACTGCAACTGGAAAACCCACAAAAGTTTACCTTACCTGCACAAGCTCCTAGCTACTGTAGAGTCGCTGGAGGTAGTCGCTACGAGAGATTGTGCCGGGCCATTCACGGAACATGCCGCTCGATGCGTAGGCCATGGCTGCAAATGAGAAAATAAAATGGATGTGGTCTCTTGAGAGATCTCATCATCTCGTTGACAATCGGATATATATATATATAGTTGTCTTTACATCGACTCGATGTGCTCGAGAAATGCTTTCAAACACAACCATCGGAAACAAACATGCAAATGCAAAGGAATACTGTACCATATTCATCAATATTCTAGCCCTGGCCCTGGCATTGTAGGGCAAGAAACCAATCAACTTCCTGCATGCTTCGTCTTCAACTGTAAATAGTCTGCGGTTTTCTGCCAGGTGCTTGCATGCCCATCAAGCTTGTCCTGAAGTGTCATGCGGATCATGAAAACGGTTTTGCACCATGAGAGCAAGTGCCCATATTGATCTGGAGTTTGTCACTCAGCAAAGCCCTCATTAGTTTTTGGACCAAGGTGTTTCAAGGGATTCACAGATGCATTGCCAGCCTTCTGCAACCCAGCACAAGGCTCCATAGGCATCCTCCAATGGTCCAGGGTAGCGAACCTGCAAAGGGCCCTGAACACCAGCAACGCTAGAGCCTAGCCCAACTGGACCTAACTGGGGGCATCACTCCTCTGCTGGAAAATTTATACATATTTATAATTAACTATACTAATACGTGTATTGTATAACTCCATTGGTGAACGCTTGCTGGGATCTGCACTAATCTGACCATGCACATACAGTACACATTGTCATGGCACTTCTGTGGGCCTCTGTGGGTGGAACCACAGGCAATTGTCATCAAGCTGAATTTGGATTGCTGGCATCTTTGACTATCACAATTCCGCACTATTTCTGTAGTCTCTCTGATGGGATTCCTGGTGTTGGCCCATCCAATGTGCAACACGTTGCAATGCGTCATGTTCCTGCTCTTTCTTCCATGGAAACCAGGTATGCGGGAAGGATCAGCAGTTAACACCCGTTTTTTCTCTCTGTCCGCCCACCGGCCTACCACACTGACACTTGCACACACCCACACACACACTCTCTCTCTCTCTCTCTCCCTCTCTCCCTCTCTCTCTCTCACTCGCGCCGGGGCGATTTCTTTTTTGGGGGCAGCTCTAGGCTAATGTGAGCTGGACACATGCCCGGGAACCATCTGCAAAGCACATGTTCCACCCAAACGAAACCTATGAATTCTATGAGCCATATTGTTGCACCCATGAATTCGGGATACTTATAACGGATTATTTGTAATTATTATGATATATTTTAAAGTTTTGTCGCCTATCTTGGTTCGATTTGGTTCCTAAGCGTTGCTGCCTTTTGTCTACAGCCGGGCCCAGCTGAGGCACCTCGGGAGGTTGCCGATAAGCCACCGATAGCACCATCGCACTCGAGAGCTGAGCCAGCGCTGAGCAAATCCAGTCGTGGGTGTCCAAATCTCCCGCCACGTAGCTTTCACCGTGGAAGAAGACCTTCCCACGGTTTCCAACACGTACTTACATATTATATATATATATATTATTTTATATAATACATCTATATACATCTCATGTGTATATATATATAGTATATATATTATATATATATATATCTTAGTCTTAATATAAATATTACTGTATCAATTATTATCACTTAATCATGTGGGAAAAAATGTCAGACTTTGCACAGCAGGAAGCAGCAACAACTCCTAAAAGAACTCGCATCTTTATACCGCCGTTTTTTTCCTATTTTAAATGTTGCCTCTGGACTCCGAATATCTCCTAGTCTCACAGAATGCCATGCCCCAACCGTGCCAACAGTCATTGAACAATATTGAACACACTGTGTTTCATCAAACGCCGCAGGCTAGAATCGCAATCAAGATAATCAAGGATCAAAGATGATCAAAGCAAGCATTTGGAAAATGTTTATAATGTTTGAAGCGTTTGGTCCATGGGGAAAATCTATGAAAATCTATGAAATACTATGAAATACTATGAAATACTTGCCTCATCTTGATTCATCTTGCCTCTTTCTCTGGAAACTGAGGCCAGTGCTATCACAGGAGGTTGCTCGAGGCCACCAGCCACATAGGATCGCATGGGAATGGTGATTTCACCCCCATCATTGGTCCTTGGTCCATTTTAATTTTGCACAGCTTTCGAATGGTAATTATATTATGTAATTATATATGCTTTAGTATACTTTAGAATACTTTAGACATCTCTAGGCTGGGTACAACCGGTACGGCCACCATTACCGCTGCAAATACAAGGCCGCTACAAATGCGCGAGAGAGGACCCTTCTGCCCTAGGTGGAAACGCATCCGAGTGGCAGCTGTCGTTTCATTGTCAAATCCGTTCTTTTCAGTTTTTGACTGGACACCGGTGAAGATGGCCAGTTGCAACTCAGCCTGAAGTCCTGTCCAAAATCTTGAAAAATGGTGTGCAGTGCGGATATCATGGAAGACTGACAATGCAGACGGTGCGTTGGCCTCTTGCAGCCTCTTTGCTAAGTGTGAGGAAACTGGTTCGGCTGTTCAACAGTCCAGCAGTTATCTCTGACGCGGCTTTCAATAATTGAACTCTTTCATCATATTTCACCGTGTTTCATCTCAATGCTTAATTATGGTATCTTAAAGGTGAGTACTTGTATCAACATCATATTATCATAAAGAGATCCAATGGATTCCAATGGGATCCCCATCTCCTCGCGGACCTTTGCCACGCGCTCTTCCAGAGTCATCCGGCTAAGCAGCAGCTTTCGCAAGGCGGCCCGGGCCACCGCACCACCCGCCTCCAGCTGCCGCAGCACGCGCTCTGTCTTGCGCTGGGCCTGTCACATCAGAAACTCTTCGGCGAGCCGCTTCGGTCTGTTGGAATGAGGATGGCAGTTTCAGGTCAATTTTCAGCGGTAGACACACACACGTGTATATACATTATTTATTTATATGCGTGTGTATATAATATAATATCTATATATATATAGTATATCAGTTACTCATCATCATAATTCATCATATGAGTTGTGTTTTTTTTTCTGATGTAGGGTGTTATCATTTTATAGGTATCTACGCGAGGCTTACATTTCGCGTACGCGCGCACAATTTCAGCCTACGCGGAAGCTTGGGTGGGGATAGGTTGCCTACGCAGGCCTACGCGCGTGAGGTTTCATGCAATTTTTAATTAAATATGCCTACGCGCCCACAGTCTCAGCAAAATTTTCGTATGATTGCGCACCCTTTTACAAAGCTGTTCATGATCCAATGATCGCATTAAAAACAATGAGGAGGAAGAGGGCCATGTGCTTATTCATTGGTTGTTACATGGTAAGAAGACATTAGGCAACTACCTATTTCGCCAAAAATGCATCGAGCACGTTGAGCGCACGTTTTTTTTCCAGTCCGCAGATGACTCAAACGAAGAGGAGGAAGAGGAACTTGAAGAAGAAGAAGAAGGAGAAAAGTAAAAGAAAAAAAAATGATTCCGCAGGTGTAAGACGCTGGTTCTGCCGTCGCTTCTTGGCAGCAGGGAAACAACATATAATATTATACTGTACGTTGCAGGAGCATGTTTGGGGGCTTCCCTGGTCATGAGAGTTTTCGCCTACGCGTCGCCTACTTTTCGCCTACGCGGTGCCTACGCGGGGGAGCTGCTTTATTTTCGGATTTTGGCCATGCAAACTTCGAGGCTTGAGACTCTGCAGAAAAGGGAACGGAATAGTTCCATTAGCTTTTTTGTTTCTCAGCAAAACAGTTGCTATCTTCTAATTACTTGTGTTTTTTGGACAGCGGAAATTTCACATGCCGCATCGAGCTACACTCATTAGACCCCTCAATCTTGACCCACAGGCTGCAAAATTCGTCGAATCCGCGGTCGCCTACGCAGCGTCTGCCGCAAAATGAAGCAACATATGCCTACGCCAGCCTACGCACCCCAGCAAACTGCCTACATCCAACCATGTGCAGGTCAACTTTCATATAAATCTTTACTTGTAAAAAAAAACTCTGCTCATATAGTATGTACGCATATCGCACAAGGATGGCAATGCTTGGCCCTCTTTCCAGAAATCTGGAAGACATTGGAGGACTATGATGGGAGAAAAATGGCTGAAGGATGCTGAAGGATGCCAAAAGCATCTATTTATGTATGCATCTGCAACATTCTGCAACAATCCAAAGGCTCCACCATCGCCCATCACAACCATTTACAACCCTCCACGGCCATCCACAGCAGTCCCGAGCCTTCAGACTTGCCTTGTTGGAAAGGTTGACTGCATCCAGCTGACTTTGAAGCTCGGCAATGGTCTTCACCAAGTCGTCCCTTTCTTCCAGTAAAGCACGTATCTCCTGAAGAGGAGATTCAAACCCAAGCATTGCATGCTGTACAGCTGCTGTGTCAAGATGTGTCAAGCCACTCTTGCTGAATCACGGGTGCTTTGGAAGGCAAAATTCTGCTTTGTTGGTGTTTGTTGCATGTTTTAGCACTTTCTCAAACTGTTGGAACATGGAAAGGATGCAAGTCCTTTTCGATGATGTCTCGTTTTTCGTTGATTTCTTCAAAGGTGTTGGTCATCTCATCGTAGTAGCCTTAGATGCGGCCGACCATCAAGGCCAGCAAAAGTGTTCAGCTCTTCTCACCAAGCTCAAGGGCACAGGGCTGCAATAGATAGGCAACCGCCATCTGTGCTCTCACAACTTGCCTTCTCTCTCTCTCTCTATGCATGGATGTAGGAGCGCCTATCTAGTGAATGGCGTGGGCACACACAGATATAACATGATATATGGTGCAAGAAAATACGCTTGAAGACAGTGACCTGCCCGAATCCAAGACTAGTCGCCTTTCCGTGCTAACACGTCCACCGGTTCCTTCGGAGCCCTCTTTGGCGCCATGGCGCCAGGGGCCACAACGGCGCTTCGGGTTTTAAGCCGCAGAATCTGATCCCAGAACGCATGAAGCACCAAAGCACAGCAACATAGGATTAGAATAGATTAGATCCTGTACTCATGGTACTGTAGCTTATGGCTTCCTTCAACTGTACATTTCAGATTCATGTTTCCCATGATGTTTGACATATATATATATATAGACACACAAATATATATATATATACCTGAGAAGGGGGGGGACGAAAGCCAGCCCCCAAAGCAATGCTCATGGTTTTTTTTGTCTCTGCGCTGAAGTATCTCGAGGTAAAGGCGGTTGCTAGTTGTTAGCATTCCACGATACTTTCGTCCAGATCAGCTCCAGCTCGGCCGTTTTAGGCCAAATCCTGGCTAGGAGCCTTTTGGAGCCAGATCCAGAGCAGAAACCTGTTGGAAGCAATTTTCTGCCATTTGGCGGCCATTCGGCCGGCTATTGCATTTCGCTTTTGGGAAGAACGGGAAACGGCTACATATACAATTTTAGAACGAACAGCAAGCAAACAGAAGCTATGAACCAGCATTGTGAAGCTAAAAACACATAGACCCTTTTACACACAGACCCTTGCAGACTACACACAAACGTTTTTACACACAAACGCTTTTACACACAGACACTTTTTTACTTCGACACACAGATGCTTTTACACACAGACCCCTTTACAATAGCTTTACACAGAAACACGTTGACACAGAGACGCTTTTACAGACAAACAGCTTCACACAGACACACAGACGCTTTCACACACAGACCCGTGTACGCAGGGACAGCTTTACACACAGACGCTTTTACACATAGACCCTTTGACACACAGACCCTTGCACACACAGACGCCGTGAGACATAGACGCTTTTTTCGCACAGACACTTTTTGACACATAAACATCTTGACACAGAAATGCTTTTACACAGAGACCTTTTTACACACAGACACTTTTACACAGAAACCTTTTTACACACCGACCCTTTTACGCATACACAAAATGTTGCACACAGACCCTTTTACACACAGGCGCTTTTACACACAAACACTTTTACACACATACGCTTTTACACACAAAGGCTTTTACATACAGACCTTTTTACACACAAACATCCTTACACCGAAAGGCTTTTACACAGAGTCGTAGTAGCACACAGACTGTTGGACACACAAACATCTTGACACAGAAATGCTTTTACACGCAGACCTTTTTACACACAGACACTTTTAAACACGAACCTTTTTACACACCGACCCTTTTACGCATACACAGAATGTTGCAAACAGACCCTTTTACACACAGACGCTTTTACACACAAACACTTTTACATACATACGCTTTGACACACAGAGGCTTTTACACACAGAAGCTTTTACACAGAGACCCTTTTACACACAGAAGCTTGTACACACAGACCCTTGTACACACAGATATATCTACAGAGAAACGCTTTTACACAGAGACGCTTTTACATAGAAACATCTTCACACAGAGACGTTGCGGCATGTTTTTTTTACCTTCATTTGGAAAGCCGAAAAATGGTCAAATAGTTGGTGTTTTCGTGTTTTTTGAGCAGTCTCGGAGCAAAAAACTCCGAAAAAAAAAACGTGTTTTCTGACGCCTCGCAAGCCCGGAGCCTTTTGGAGCCAGCTTGTGGGACTTTCGCGGCTTGCGGGCCGGCAACTAAAAGGGCCTTCTGGGATCAAGGGGAAACGGCCATTTTTAGCCAAATCCTGGCCGAAGCCTTTTGGAGCCAGCTTTTAAGACTTTCGCGGCTTGCGGGCCGGCAACGAAAAGTGCCTTCTGGGCTCAAGGGGAAACGGCCGTTTTAGGCCAAATCCTGGCCAGGAGCCTTTTGGAGCCAGATCCAGAGCAGAAACCTGTTGGAAGCAATTTTCTGCCATTTGGCGGCCATTCGGCCGGCTATTGCATTTCGCTTTTGGGAAGAACGGGAAACGGCTACATATACAATTTTAGAACGAACAGCAAGCAAACGGAAGCTATGAACCAGCATTGTGAAGCTAAAAACACATAGACCCTTTTACACACAGACCCTTGCAGACTACACACAAACGTTTTTACACACACAAACGCTTTTACACACAGACACTTTTTTACTTCGACACACAGATGCTTTTACACACAGACCCCTTTACAATAGCTTTACACAGAAACACGTTGACACAGAGACGCTTTTACAGACAAACAGCTTCACACAGACACGCTTGTACACACAGACGCTTTTACACACAGACCCGTGTACGCAGGGACAGCTTTACACACAGACGCTTTTGACACACAAACATCTTGACACAGAAATGCTTTTACACAGAGACCTTTTTACACACAGACACGTTTAAACAGAAACCTTTCTACACACCGACCCTTTTACGCATACACAGAATGTTGCACACAGACCCTTTTACACACAGACGCTTTTACACACAAACACTTTTACACACATACGCTTTTTCACACAAAGGCTTTTACATACAGACCTTTTTACACACAAACATCCTTACACCGAAAGGCTTTTACACAGAGTCGTAGTAGCACACAGACTGTTGGACACACAAACATCTTGACACAGAAATGCTTTTACACGCAGACCTCTTTACACACAGACACTTTTAAACACGAACCTTTTTACACACGGACCCTTTTACGCATACACAGAATGTTGCAAACAGACCCTTTTACACACAGACGCTTTTACACACAAACACTTTTACATACATACGCTTTCACACACAGAGGCTTTTACACACAGAAGCTTTTACACAGAGACCCTTTTACACACAGAAGCTTGTACACACAGACCCTTGTACACACAGATATATCTACAGAGAAACGCTTTTACACAGAGACGCTTTTACATAGAAACATCTTCACACAGAGACGTTGCGGCATGTTTTTTTTTTACCTTCATTTGTAAAGCCGAAAAATGGTCAAATAGTTGGTGTTTTCGTGTTTTTTGAACAGTCTCGGAGCAAAAAACTCCGTTAAAAAAAAAAAACGTGTTTTTTGACGCCTCGCAAGCCCAAAACCACGGTAGTTGCGGTGTTTTTTTGCTCCTGGAACCAAAAACCACGGTGTTTACAGTGTTTTATGGCCAGCACCTAGCAAAAACAGTGGTATTTACGCAGTTTTCAGCATGTTGCAAGACGTACTTTTGCCAGGCCAAACGCACAAAAACACCGTAAATTACAGTGTTTCGGCATTTGAAACCCGATGAAAACCGTCAAGAACCACCAACAAGGTAAAGCCGAAAAATTGTCAAATAGGTGGTGTTTTCGTGTTTTTTGAACATTCTCGGAGCAAAAAACTCCGTAAAAACCGTGTTTTTTTGACGCCTCGCAAGCCCAAAACCACGGTATTTGCGGTGTTTTTTGCTCCTGGAACCAAAAACCACGGTATTTACAGTGTTTTATGGCCAGAACCTAGCAAAAACAGTGGTATTTACGCAGTTTTCAGCATGTTGCAAGACGTACTTTTGCCAGGCCAAACGCACAAAAACACCGTAAATTACAGTGTTTTGGCGTTTGAAACCCGATGAAAACCGTCGAAAACCACCAACAAGTGTCCAAAATGGAGCATCTCGTTCGGGCCCAAAAAACCAGGCAAACGGCAGGTCGGTTTTTGAGCTCTCCCCCCCCAGGCTCCGGCCTCACCTTTCAAAAACGGACCGATTTCGGGCCTCCCCCCCCCCCACACCCCCTAGATTAGCTTCGCTTCGCTTCGCTTATACCTATACTCAAGCCCAGGCCTTCGGCTGGCTTTCGTGATATATTCATAACACAACACTGTTCCAAGGAATTGGCTCGACACAGTCAAAGCGTCAAAATATTAAGCACTGGTCAAGTCGCACATAAAATATCTTCGCAAGGTGCACCTTCGAATTCTCCGGAATGACTTTGTCCCACTTGTGTCATTTTGGTGTCAATGTTAATTTTGCCACTGTGTAAATCCTCATGTGGCCCGCTTCACCTGCTGGCCCCCAATCCTGAAATCAAGCCTCACCAGCCCCTTGCTCATGGAAAGAATCTGCACCTCAGATTATGATATTATATGATGCTACATGAACACACATATATATATATATATTATGTGTGTGTGTATGTGTATGTACATATGTATATATATATATGTTATGTGTGTGTATGTATAATTACATATATTTCAATGTGTATATTATATCTAATTATATTATATATAGATTGTATACGTGATATGATGATATATGATGATTACAAAACTTCAGGCATGCCTGGAATTGCCTGGATGTTCTATGTCTGTGAAATGAAAACGACCGAGCTGCACCGCGTGTGCAGCACAAACATGAGCAAACTGATCTCAGTTTACATACTTGCTTGGGCATCTACATTCATTTCATGCATCTACAAATGTACATAGTGTAATTGAAAGGTCTCCCAAAAGTAACCCGACCAACCTCTGTGCATGACAAGCACCACCACCGACTCGGGCGCTTCCATTGTCAAGCTCAAACACCGCAAACCATGAGCACATGGCACACATGGCAGGCCATTGACTCTCGCAGAATGAGAAGTCCAATGCAAATTGACTATCCAATCTTCTGCGTGACAAAAAACCTGAAGTGAGTGCAGTGGGCTATGCGGCTATGCATTCAGCACGGCATGAGGTCGTGTCAATATATGTCTATTCTTGCATGATTCTATGCTGTGCCATCTTTTCGGTCTAGGGTCAACATCCACAACAGCCTACGCACTTTCCAACCTAGCCTATCCCTTTGTGTTGTGGTTGTCGAGGGATACACTGGGTGAGTGATGTGGTGCCTCACATTAGCCTCCCTGGAGCATCATTCGAATCCACTTTGGAACGGGTTTTGGAATCAGTGTTCTACTTCGTTTGGTAATCAGGATTTCCCCCACGGCTTTGCCGGAAGAAATCACTACATCGAGCAAAAAGAAGTTTTCGGTCAAGTCGCATCCAACGTTTCTGGGTGCCCTGTTTGGAAGCCATTCTTCACGTCAGTGCTACTCCCACGTCAATATTACGTACGATTCGCTATGCGTTCAAAGTGTCAAGGTGTGTGACAGTACTGAAAAAAATCGTTTTAGTATTGACTGAGACTTTGCCTCCTTTGATTGACTGTGTGGCAACAAGCGTAACAAGCAGTTCCCAACAAAAAGTTCACATTTTCTCTACCTCTTCATTTCTCTCCCATGAAAGTCTTACTGGCTTGGCTGAGGCTGCAACATGGCGCTGGTACTTGCAGCTGCCGGCCTGTCAACGGCCTCAGTTTAGAATCGACATGAATCTTCAGTGGATTTCATCCCGGGAAAGGGCCGGAAGGGTCTGGGAGTCAGATGCTCTAGGGAGAATCCGCTGCAATCACGTGCTTTCAAAACAACTTGCCATCGAACATCTAACAAAGGCCAGTTGGCCCACACACCACTGATGCATTCATATGTCACAAAATTAAATATAATTAACATATATATGTGTGTGAAGTGTATATGTATGAATTTCATGTTCTACAGGTTTTGGCATGCTGAGTCAGCGACAGCACGAGCTGCTGCGATAATTGCCTTGGTTCTCCGGACGGTAGTCATGTTCCAGCCAATGGCATCCAAGAAAATTGCATGAAATTGTGGCATTCATATGCTTTCATGATAATATACTATACGTATATATATATATTTATTTATTTATATTTATATATAATAAAGAAATATTACGATGTCATATAACAATGTCCTGTGAATTCCTCGTCTGTGCAAAGCGCGTACGAGGTCATCCAACGATTCAAAGAGCACTATGCCGGTGTCCATGGCCGCTGAGAACAAGACCGCTATTTCATCCTCTCCTTCAGCCTGCAATGATATGCAACGATGCTTCACAAGGCAGGGATTGCAACATAGAAGCAATGCCAATTCATTCATCCAATCCACTCCATCAGACTCCATGATTCCATGATTATTTAGAGTTGCCCAGGCTATCATCCCACATGAGTTTACAATCATTCGCAAAGATTTAGCACATTTTTACCTAAATGCCGTCCCAAAACTCCCGGGAGTCCTCAGCCGTCTCTGCAGGTTTGGGCTGAACCTGCAATTGGTTCACTTAGTGCATGCAGTCATCAACTCCACACGCGGCACTGTGCCAGCATAAACTTTGTGCGAGTGTATTAAAATACATATTACAAAACACTAATAACGTACTAATACGTTGTATATATATACATGCACATTTATATAATATATATAATTATATATATATACACTCACACCACTCTACTTTTCCTTGCTGTGCAGATCGATTTTGTCAAATTGAAACAGTTGGAACTACATTGGAAATGAGTCCAAGCAGAAGATCAAAAATCTTCTAAAAATAAGGGGCCCCGACATTTCCCCATCCGCCAAACCGGTAGGAGAAATACCCCCTGTGTGTGCCCCCCAGACCCCTGCCAAACCGGGGAAACCCTGGGCCTCGAGCACAAATTGGACCCACAAAAAAATGAGAAACGAATTATTTGGCACACCTCCCCCGTGCCATTTGTTATTTTTAACCCAGCATGCAAATTGCAACGGCACACTCCCCCCTGCCACTGCGTTGCAAAGGCACATCCCCCGTGCCATGAAATGAGCTCAAGAAATTAAGGGACGCGAATTTGATGGCATGCAAAATTGCAACGGCACACTCCCCCGTGCCATCAGTTGCAAAGGCACATCTCCCGTGCCATCAAATGAGCTCCAGCAAAAATTGGAAACGAAGTCTACGGCATGTAAGTTGCACAGGCATTCTCACCGGTGTAAGTAAGCATCGCTACCCTAAATGCTACTGACTTGACAAACAAACAAAAGAAAGCACCATGTATTGCTCAATAGCCGTCAGAAAAGTGCTCTGTCCACGTCCCCCTGCCCTGCTCGTGCCACGAGCTGGCTCAAGTGTTGGCAAGAGGAAAACAAACTTTGTGGGCCAAACGAAGTAATGGAAAAAGGAAAACAGACATATAGCCAAGCCTGGTGCTCTGAAATGAAGCTTCTGGGTTTTTCCACCAGGAAATTCGTCAGGCCTACTGGCACCCTTGTTGAATATGGGATCAAGAACATGAAGGTCAGAAAGAAGTGGGTTGAAAATGCTCAGTTTCCATCCTTCAGAAGCAACTTCTCCATCAAGTTGGCTGCCAAATTGCATCTGGTCGCTATTCGGTCCAGTTACGCCTTTTGGGCATGTTGCCTGTGCAATTCTCTACAAGTACAATAATATATGAAACACCGGTGCAAACAAATCTAAACACTTCCCTGCGGTGGCCATACAAGAAAGAAGCTTTCTTCACCCTGGCCCGTTGCTTCCAGCAACTGTTTTATACATTTTGTGACCATGTCCTGGAGCAGGACCTGCGCACCGAAGTTCCGCGCAATACGGGCAGGCTATGCAAGTTTCCATTGCTGATAGCTGTGACAAACTGCCCTGGTCGAAGCTGGCCCAAGGCTTAACCCGAAAACCGGCGGCCATTGCTCCACGGGAGCCAGCATTGCTGCTGCTGCTGCATCAAGTTACTGGCCCTTCCGAGTTTTCTCCACCAAGCAGCATCCATAGACATGCCAAATCCCTTTAACTTACTTGTGCTTTGCTGCGCTGGGGGGCAATATGTCAATGATGTTTCCCATGATGGGTAATCATGAAGACCATGGTTCTATACTAGCTACAGGAAACATGGAAACTTAGAATGTGTCATGGAAACCCTGAATCGATTTTTTCAAAAACGCTTGCAGCAAATCTACCTCGCGAAGGACAAAGCTGCCCACACCATGCCATTTCCCAACCAACAACAAAGCCACAAACCAGCAGAGTTTCCTTTGAAGGTTTTGAGGATGAACGTGCAGTAAAGTGTTTGTCCTCCAGTGCTGGGAGGTTGCTCCATACCTTCGGTTCTCCCCTGGCGACGGCTTGATTGAAGCAGTAAGGCAACTGTGCATTGCTTTCAGTTGGAGCATCCCGCCTTTCTATCCTTGTGCGCCACGCAGCTGTGGCCATGCCATACTGTAGACACTTAGAAGTCAGGGTGAGGGAATTACCCTGTAAGCCTGACGTGGACTGCAATCCGCACAGCCGTCACAAAGCCCGTGATGAACAATTTCTAAGGTCCTGCACAGTACCGCCATGAAGCAAGCTGCTGCGTGAAAGTAATGTAGCGCCTGAAACTGGGATGCAAAATGCTCATCCTGAGGATGGCAACATTCTCACTCCCATTCACTTCTGCTTTCTGCCCCCCGCATCATACCTGAGCTTTCCAGCCATGTTTTGGCCCTGGCTTAGCCACAACACACCATGTATCATGGCCATAGCTTTCTTGTTTTTCTCGCCTTCTGTTGCCCTCCTTTCACTCCTCTCACCCCTGGTATTAGGTCCTGCTGGAGAGCGTAAGAAAGCTCGCCATGCGCGTAAGAAATCTCGCCTCCTCGCTTCGGGAGATATAGCCTCCCTTCTTAAAACCTTTAATGACTCTTCAAGTCCTTGCATCCTCGAAGCTGCGTTGGGAGCAATTTCGCTCCCCGCATGCTGAAAAGTTTAGAGAACCTTGCAACATCCGCTGAATGCAAATTTTCCTCATTTTTCCTCGCCTCTGTTCACGACCTCTCAATATGCGAAGGAAAGCGTGTCTCCGCAACGCCGCCTTGGGAAACATAGGCTCCGTTTATCCTTCAAAGGCTCTTCAAGTCTTTGCCTCCCCCAAGCTGCTTTGGGAGCACTTTCGCTCCCCTCAAGTTGAGAAGTTTTTGGTAAGCTTAATTGCATTCGCTAGATCTTTCCCCTTGTGCGTAAGAAGGCTGGCCTCCTCAATGCCGCTTTGAGAGATTAGTCACCCTTCTTACCCTTTAATGGCTCTTCAAGTCCTTGCATCCTCCAAGCCACGTTGGGCGCAATTTTGCTCCCCTCATGTTGAAAGGTTTATAGGTAAACGTGCTACACGCGCCTAGTGCGTCTTTTCCTCACTGTTCCACTCGCCGGTTTGCGACCTCTCGATGTGCGAAAGAAAGCTTGTCTCCCCAACGCCACCTTGGGAATCATAGACTCCCTTTATCTTTTAATAAGGGCTCTCCAAGTCTTTTCCTCCTCCAAGTTGCTTTGGGGACACTTTCGCTCCCCTCAGGTTGAAAAGTTTCGGTCAGCTTGCTGCATGCGCTGGATCTCTCCCCTTGCTCCATGCCTTTCACGACCTCTGCCTTGCATAAGAAGGCTGGCTGTTCACGACCTCTCGATGTGCGAAAGAAAGCTTGTCTCCTCACAGCCGCCTTGGAAATCATAGACTGCCTTTCTCTTCTAATAAGGGCTCTTCAAGTCCTTGCCTTCTCCAAGTTGCTTTGGGAGCACTTTCGCTCCCCTCAGGTTGAGAAGTAAGCTTGCTTCATGCGCTGGGCGCGCCGATTCCTTTTTGCTCCATTCTTCTGCTTTCGGCCTCCGCTATGTGATTTTAAAAGCTGGCTTCGCCAACGATAATCTGAAAGACATAGTAATCCTCCACTCTGAAAAGGCCTTGCATCCTTATTGGCAAAATCTCAGTCGCAACTATCTCTGTTGGCAGCTGGTCTTCTTCGTGTCACTTTGGGGGTAATCTCATCGTTCACTCCCTTCATGTTGAGAAATTCCAGGAAGCCTGCTGCTTGTGCTGGATGCGTCTTCTCTCCTCTGGCACCACGCCCTTGCGTGTCTATGCTCTTCAAAGCCATCCTCGTGGGCAAAATCTCCTTCGTAACTGTCTTTGAAAGCAGCTGTTCTCCTTCAAGTCGCTTTGGGGGCAATCCCGCCCTTCAGTCCCTTCATGCTGAGAAATTCCAGGAAGCTGGCTGCTTGTGCTGGATGCGTCTTCTCCTCTTGCTCCACGCCTTTGCAGGTCTCGGCCGTGTGCGTAAACGCCGGTCTCCTCAACGACGCTTTGGGAGACATGGCCCCCCTTCACTCTTCACAGCCATCCTTGTGGACAAAATCTCCCTCATAACTGTCTTTGAAGGCAGCTGGTCTCCTTCAAGTCGCTTTGGGAGCAATCCCGCCTTTCACTCCCTTCATGCTGAGACATTCCAGGAAGCTGGCTGCTTGTGCTGGATGCATCTGAATCTTCTCTCCTCTTGCTCCACGCCTTTGCAGGTCCCGGCCGTGTGCGTAAACGCCGGTCTCCTCAACGACGCTTTGGGAGACAAGGGGTTCCTCCCTTCACTCTTCAGAGCCCTCACACCCATATGGGCAAAATCTCAGTCACAACTATTTCTGACTGGCTGGCCGTTAAGGTTTCCACCTTTGTCCCTTTTTAGTTTGCATTGGATGTTTCCATTATTTTTTTCTCGTTCTGGTTTTTCTTAAACCATTGCAGCAAAGATCGCGTCACACCCAAGGAAGGGTTTCGACAACCCAGGCTCGCCGCTGCCAGGTCAGAGTAGCCCATTCAACCACAATTGAACTGATGGATGCCAAAAAAAACAAGTTCAGAAATCCATGATCCAGGATGTTTGTCTCATTTGGTTTTCCCAGACCTCATGCTAGCCAACTTAAGATTGCCATGATCTGACACGGACTCGAACATCAAGCATTTTCATGATTTATGGAGTCATGACTAATTGGCAAGCAGCGGCAGCAAAAATGTGGTCTGGCACGTCGCGCTTGACTAATTTATGAGCTTACCTTTCCCAACCGTTCGCAGGGCCAACGTTGCAAGGATCTCCTTTGATGTCATGGCTTTTGATCATCACTGTCATTTAGAATTAATTGCTGCCATGCTGACAGAATCCTATACAGGAAAGATTGAAGGCACTTGATTGCGGGCTTGGAGAAATGCGGGAAGATGCGGTCAGGAATGAGCGGTCAGGAACGGGCGCTGTTATCCTTGTAACTCCATGTCCTGAACACTATGCGCATCACAGTCACAATTTTGGTTTGGCCGCTTAGCGCTTGAAGATGGGGTTTATGAGTCCTTGATTTGGACCAAGTGCAAAGCAATGTTGCCAGCCGCCCGAATCTTTCGTGGAGAGGTCAAAAAAAGCAAGTATATAACATTATATAACCAAGTATAAGCCCTGTCATGCGTTTCTGGATAGCCTGATCCCGCAGATCAAGCAATCCCTGTCCTGCTTCACCGCGTCAAGTAAGTCGATCCATTTTTTGGAGCGCTGGGGACGGCATGGCGTGAGCCAAACACACAAGTTTCAAAGAGCCCAAGCAAAGTTTTCGAATCACTACCGCCATATTACATCTCAGGTGCGCGGATAGATTTGGAGCTCAAAGCTCAAGCACCAGCGCTTTCTTCCATTTTCAGCGGCTTCCGGTCTGAGGTTTAAATTGTGTCAAAACGGGTGAAAGCCCGGAACTTCCAAAGCAGCGAGCCAACATGAGTGAACCGGCTACACAGGCTCCAAAACAGTTGACATCAAAACGGGCAAAACTTTTTTGAGTAGGGACAATTCCAATGCAAAACGGAAAGGAGGATCACTGAGAGGTCAAAAGATGGAAATCTAAATTTGGGGAAATTGTGGAACTTACCTTACTGTAAAATTCAGGGTTCTAGTTATCAACATACTGTTTGAAGTGGTTTTGGCGTGTCATGTAATTTCACCCGCCAAAAAAGTTCAAAATATTTTTGTTACTGGAATTCACGTCAAAGAAATTAGTACACAAATCTAAAAAAAAGGAATATATTTCCCACATTAAGTTAAGATACGTTAAAATTTCCGGAGCCAATGTTGAATCATCCAAATGTCGTCAGTCTTTGATCAGAGACATTCCAAAAAAGGATGCTTGCTGAAACGAAACAGACTTGAACTATATAATATGCGCAGAAAAGTTTGGAAACCAATCTATCTTTCCTCGCAACTTGATTAAGCCAAAAACGGCGGTTTTTTCAAAATAAAAGTAACGTAATTTGATGAAACATGAACTATAGAAAGTTTGAAAACATGAAGCTTTGCCAAATTCATTTTTAGTCAAACCTCTGCATGAAAATACCAAAGTTAAAAACAATCATGAAATTCAGACATGTCAGAAAATTCAAAACAAGAAATTGCATTTTGTCTCGTTGGTAAACGAAACACTAAAGCCGAAAAATACAACAATCATTAAAACAACATAAGCGGTTTGAAATCTGAAATGCAATGGTCCTTTTTTGGAAAGATGATATAGAAAACAGCACTCGACAAATCAAAAATGCATAATATGTTTCTGTAAAATTGAACATGTTTTTTTAAATAAATGTCCCAAATTCCCGATCTGTCAGACATGTCAAAATTATAGGCTAAATAATTTAAGTCTTTTCAAAACCCGCAACATCAAAGAACGCAAATCCAAAAAACAAAAAACCAAGGAACCAAGAAAAACAACAAAATTAGCAAAACATAGAACTTCAGAAGATCCAGAAAATTCAGAATTTCTAGAAAACCTAGAAAATTCAAAAACCATAACAAAAGTGCAGCTTAGAATTAATTCGAAACAATTCAGAAAACTTGAAATTCATAAAGCAAGACAGATACACAACATCTTAAAAAACTAGAGTTCAAAAAAATTGGAAATTTAGCAAAACCAGAAAAGTCAACACATCAAACAAAATACAACATTCACAAAGCAAGACAATCTGGTAAATCTTGAAAATTCGGAACGCCAGGCAGCTCAAAAAAAAACGCGTAATTTACCCGAAAATAGTCAGAAGATTCAGGCAAGTTCGGTAATCCAGAAAAACTATTCTAGTTCCATTTGACTGGATGATGCATTGAAAAGCCAGGAATTTTAGCAAATTTAATAAGCTCATATTTTTTTTGTAGGAACGATGGAAAATTTCACTGCAAAATATTTTTGCGTTATTGGAAAAAACTATGCAAATTTCAAAAAAGTCTGAAAATTCATCAAATCCGTTTTTTTCCACAATAGATCATTTCAGAAAACAATAAGCCAGTAAATTTTAGGTTCAAATTCAAGGTTGTAGCTAAAACACACACAATACATGCATCCACATTTCAATGTTTACAAACACATTCAAAAAGCAACTTTTTACAAAATGAAAACTATAAACACACACACACGCATATGTTTGTATTGCTGAACTATGTACTTACAATAAAACATTCATAAACGTACCCACAATACAGACAAAATCCCAACATGGGTTACAAACATATTGCAAATTTTCTGCTAAGGACGGGACACGAAAAGAAAATAAACACGCATCAAGCTATTTAATTCCATTTTCTGAGATCCAACCCCCAGCAACGGCTTAATGCCATATTATATTAACCATTTTTGCCGTTAAATAACATACATTAAAGCAAGTTCAAATACAAAAACCATAAATTTAATTTCACACAAATATCAATATTTCAGATAAGTACCTGAAGTTTATTTTTCCAATTTAGACGTCTCAGCAGCCCACAGCCTAAGAAACAGAATCTTACGGGATCACATCACAGTTTCTGCCATTTCTTAAGGGGCTCATGCTTCTCAGTGCCCGAAGCATCACCATCCACTTTGTCCTGAGTCAGGGCACAAAATTTTTGGTCCTTAATGGCCAGTCAAATTTTCATGTCTCTTCCAAAATTTTATTCTGGCCCGGTGGTAGCGGGGTAACGCGACCCACGCACCACCAAGCGGCGGAGCTCCAGCAGCCGGTGGTGTATGGGTAACGGTATGGTTTGGCAGCCGGTGGTGGAGGAGTAGCACAACCCCGGCACCACCAGCTCCCAAGTCATACTGCTACCCATTCACCACCAGGCCGCTGAGCTCCAGCACCCGGTGGTGCATGGGTAACGCTACCCATGCCCCACCAGCTGTGGGGAAAAAAAGCCCGGCTACTAGTATCCCGAAAGTGGAAATCGCTGATTTCAATCTTATAATGTTTGCTTGACTGCATTGCACCACCATTGCACCACCAAGCCGCGGAGCTCCACGAGCCGGTGGTGCACGGGTAACAGGACAGTGTCACCACCAGCCGGCGGAGTCCCCAGCGATGCCGGAGTTGGCGGAGTTGGGGGCCAACTCCAGCAACTCCAGCGCCGGAGTTGCCGGAGTTGGCGGAGTTGGTGGCCAACTCCAGCAACTCCAGCGCCGGAGTTGCCGGAGTTGGTGGCCAACTCCAGCAACTCCAGCGTTGCCGGAGTTGGCGGAGTTGGTGGCCAGCTCCAGCAACTCCAGCGCCGGAGTTGCCGGAGTTGGTGGCCAACTCCAGCAACTCCAGCGTTGCCGGAGTTGCCGGAGTTGGCAGCCGACTCCAGCAACTCCAGCGTCGACGGAGTTGGCGGAGTTGGTGGCCAACTCCAGCAACTCCAGCGTCCAAGGAATTGCCGGAATTGGTGGCCAACACCAGCAGCGTCCACGGAGCGCGGGATTGCCGGATTTAGCGGACAAATCCGGCGATGTAGGTCGGAGTCTCTGGAATTGGGTGACAACTGCAGAAACCAGCCTTTCTAACTGCATCCAAGTGTTTGAAAAAACACTCCTAACATTAGCTTGTGGAACGATGCAAAATTTCGGCAAAAAGCCTAGCAAGAGCTGACGAACCAGCTGCAGCGCAGGTGATGCGCTGGTTTAAAGGACCTGACCCCAGGAAGTCCAAGCAAATTTCCACAATCAAAAGCTGGGAAAACACATGGTTTGGAAGCTAAGCATCGGTCTGCTCAAAAACATTGCGGCGTTCTATCACGATCCAGGCAGTTTGACCCTGGCCCTGCATGCTGTGCCTGTACAACTGCATTGAGCGCGATGCTTATCCCATGTTTGTGATTTACTTCTTGGCGCTTACCTTTTTAGACCAGCGGCCGCTTCAAAATGAGAGGTCAAAAGTTGGAAATCTAAACTTTTGGAAACTGTGTAACTTAAAAATTCAGAGTTCAAGTTATCAATATCTTGTTTGAAAGTGGTTTTGGCATGCCATGTAACTGAGACCTGCAATAAGTTCAAGATAATATATTCATAACACTAATTAACCCCAATGAAATAGTATGTACATTTTACAAGTCTAAAAAACTCGAGTATGTGTTCCACATTAAATGAGGACAATTAAGGTGCGTTAAAATTTCTGGAGCCAATGCTGAATCACCCAAATGTCGTCAGTCTTTGATCAGAAACATTCCAGCAAAGGATGCTTGCTGAAACGAAACAGACTTCAACTAATATGCACAGAAAAGGTTGGAAACCAATTTTTTGTTCCTCACAACTTGATTAGGCAAAAAAACAGTTTGTTCAAAAATAAAAGTAACGCTTTTTGATCAAAAATGTAATATAGAAAGTTTGAAAACATGAAATTTTGCCAAATTTCTTACACCAAGCATGAATGATTTTTTATAATCAAACCCCTGCATGAAAATACCAAAGTTCAATGCATACATGCCAGAAAATTCAAAAAGCTAGAGCCACAAAAACACAACAATCATAAAAATCATCAAAGGTTCAAACTGTGGAAGAATCTTCGTAGAATTATAGCGTGCATAAATTCAATATTTGCAATACCAAAAGTATATTTTTTTAAAAAAATATATTCTGAGTGAAATTTCGAAGACAATTTATCAGAAGCTTCAGAATTTTAGTTTTCAAATTTTCAGAAGGTAAACTTTCAGAATATTTAGACGGCAAAAAAAATCTAGCGAAACCAAAAAGTCACAATTTTCACGAAAACCACGAAAGCCAGAAATAAATTTCAACAAAAATCAGACATGTATGATTGAGAAAATCAAAGCGAGAAAGGCCAGAAAATTCGGAAAACCAGAAAGTCAGGAAAGTTTGGCAATTCAGAAAAGCACGCAAGTGTAGAACATTCAGGAAACATGGAAAATTTAGAAATTGCAAAAAAAGCAACGTACAAAATTCAAAATTTCAGAAAATATTCAGATAATCAGCGCAGGCAGTTAACATTGTATAAGTTCTGCTTGATTGGAAGAATGCTACATTGAAAAACCAGGAATTTTAGCATTCGGAACGGTGGAAAATTTTACCGCAACTTTTTTTACGCATGTTTTTAAATTCAAAACTGTTCTTTTCAACAATAGATCATTTCAGAAAACAATAAGCCATTAAATTTTAGGTTCAAATTCAAGTTTATAGCTAAAACAGTTTTAACACACAGTAAGTGCATCAACATTTCAATGTTTACAAACAAATTCGAAAAGCAACTGTTTACAAAATGAAAGCTATAAAATACACACACATATGTTTGTATTGTTGAACTATGTACTTACAATAAATCATTCATAAACGTACCCAAAATACAGACAAAAATTCCAACCCATGGGTTGCAAACATATTGCAAATTTTCTGCTAAGGACGGGGACGTGAAAAGAAAAGAAACACGCATCCAGCTATTTAATTCAGCCATGTTAACTGACTTGTTTAATCCTTACAACATGTATATAAAAGTAAGTTTAAATACAAAAAAAAAACATAAATATAAGTTCTCACAAAATATAATATTACAGAGAAGTACTTGAAGTTTAATAGTCTAAATTGAAACCTTTCAGAAACAGGCGATTTAGAGGACTGCGCTATGTCAATGTGTTTGGTGATCTAGAGTTGTGGACTTTGAAACGGACGACTTAGACTGAAAGGAGTGCGGCTCCACATCTGTCAAACTGATCCATGTGACGCAACCAGGCTTGTGGAAAAAACGGATGTGGCGGCTGGTAAATCTTGGCGCATTTCACCAGTCTCAAGTCAGCGCAACGCTTGCCAGCATCCATGGCGTTGCCAGTCAAATCCTTTGCCTTCCTCTTCGCCAAACGGCCGTCGCTAGTGCGTTCACAAAGCGAGATGCATGCCGACATGGATCACAACCAAAGGTTTCCCGGCAACACGACAACGCCCAGTTTCGAAGTAGCACTGGACCTGATTTTCAAAGTCTTCCTTCCGGCCAATTTTTTGAAACCCAACTTTTGTTCATCAGCACCACGCTGCTGGGACCCGACATGGCAAACAACGAGCAGACGGTGGAACGAACGGATGCTTGTTTAAAAACAATGAACATTGACAGCTTAGGAGTCAGAAGGGAAATGCAGGGGACACCGTGAAGAAAATAATGAAAAAAACTAGACAAACCAAAAAGGGGACAAAGGTGGAAACCTTAACGGCCAGCCAGCTGAAAGCAGCTGGTCTTCTTCAAGTTGCTTTGGGAGCAATCCCGCTGTTCACTCCCTTCATGTTGAGAAATTCCGGGAAGCTTGCTGCTTGTGCTGGATGCGTCTTCTCTCCTCTTGCTCCACGCCTTTGCAGGTCTCGGCCGTGCGCGTAAACGCCACTCTCCGCAACGATGCTTTGGGAGACATGGGCTCCCTTCACTCTTCAAAGCCCTCACACCCCTATGGGCAAGATCTGAGTCACAACTATTTCTGAAAGCAGCTGGTCTTCTTCAAGTCTCTTTGGGAGCAATCTCATCGTTCACTCCCTTCATGCTGAGACATTCCAGGAAGCTGGCTGCTTGTGCTGGATGCGTCTTCTCTCCTCTTGCTCCACGCCTTTGCAGGTCCCGGCCGTGTGTGTAAACGCACGTCTCCTCAACGACGCTTTGGGAGACACGGCCTCCCTTCACTCTTCAAAAAGCCCTCTCACCCCTATGGACAAGATCTCAGCCACAACTATTTCCGAAAGCAGCTGGTCTCCTTCGAGTCGCTTTGGGAATAATCTCATCGTTCACTCCCTTCATGCTGAGACATCCCACGAAGCTTGCTGCTTGTGCTGGATGCGTCTTCTCTCCTCTTGCTCCATGCCTTTGCGGGCCTATGATGATGTGGGCATACAAGAGCTGGTCTCCTCAACGACATTTTAAGAGACATAGCAGCCTCCCTTCATCCTTTTCAAATCCTTAAAGTCCTTGCGGACAGAAATCCGGCGCCTGTGCACAACTTCCCTTTCGATCAGCTGCGCCTTCTTCGTGCAGGTGCTTGCTCCGGAAATTCAGGATGTAGCATAGCTCGCCCTTGGAATGCCACTGACGAGCTTGGCTGCCACTCACGCACTTGCATGCTATCGCCACGAATGCACCACACGCCAGGTGCTTACTTTCCCCGGCGCTCCAAGCAGGTGGCTGCTCAAGTCGGTCAAATACATGAGAAGACCACCCCAGTTCTCCCAACTGTAGTAAACCAAACCACCTGAGCTCAAGATTCCAAAACGTGCTCCGTGACTGGGTTCGAAGCCAATCTCAATCAAGTTCCTACACGAAGTCGACGGCGCCTGTTCCGTTAGTAGTGCCACAGGTTCCTCTGGATCCCCTTCATCCACATAGTTATCAACCACACAGCTCCCCAAATCATCTCTGCGGCTGGAAGGCCAGTGAGATATACATTGCTAACCAAAGTTCGCCACTTAAACGTGGACGTGTAAAAATAACCTTTTTCCCTTAAGCCAAACACTAGGAGGAAAATCGATTGGTTTCGTGTTTATCCACGTAGGGCGTAGAAACATGTGTGTGTGTGTGTCTGTGTGTGCAGTATGTATGTATTTATTTATCTATTTATCTATAAAGTTTTATTTAACTTGATTTATTGATTAATCATGTATTTATTGAATTTATTTATGTTTTTAATATTAATAATATAGCTATAATATATTCAACGCAAGGCAATGCAATCCCGCAGCGTGCCAGCTCAAATGATGTCTTGACCGAAGGCTTCGTTCATTTAGTATGGTGCCACCTTGAATGGTTTCAATCTCTTGTAATTACTTTGTCTTTGTCTATCCCGATGCCCTAACACCGCTTGTGGATGTAGTGAAGCTCTGAAACCTCACCCGCCCTGTCCGTTGATAATGTTGATATGGATTGGATCAAGGCAAGGTACGTCAGGCCATTTGTGTATCGCAGCTTTTCGGATGACATGCGAAACCTTAGACAACCCCAAGGTATTCATCACACCCAGTGTGGCTGTGCAAGTGTTGGCCAGTATAAACTGGCAAATGAATGCAAATGACAGCCGGATTTGATGTTGTGGCCAGTTGTGGCCCCGTCTTTTGTGGCAATGCTTTGCATGGCCACTGGAAGAGGAGTACTCCAAGGGCTGAGATCCACGCATATCTCTGCACCTTAAAGTACAGCAAAGACTCACGAGACTGAAATCGCTAGCTTGGCATTCTTGGTTTCTGTCAAGTTCAGTTCTATGATGCGAAATGATGCCAGCACAGGGCTGATCAAGGCTGAATCACTGGTACTTGGTAAGCTCTAAAATCGGCCGCTGGCCTGGAACAACCTGAGGTCGGAACAGGATCCAACTGAACCTGGCTTCAGAACATACCACGAAACTCGGTATTAAGCGACAATCCGACAGTCATGCATCTTAAGATTTCATGATTTTTCATATCTTTTCATGCTACAGTAGCCAGCAGTTGTCATAATTTCGCTCAGGCAACTGAGGAATACAATGCCACACAATGCCGCAAGAAACTGGAACTGTCTGACATGTCCTGAAACCTGCGTCACCTTTCCAACTTCTTACCCTTTGCATCCATCTGTCTTATCCTTTTGTGATGAAGCAAAGACTCAAAAAGGGTCCGGCACTCATGGCTTTCCAGACTTGCTACATCCAGTGCTTCTGCCTGGCGATGGTCAACTTGGCTCGCAGCCGTTGGCGAAGCCTCCCAGCCACATGTAACAAAGCTGCCCAAGGGGATCCCAAGGGCATCAAACCAATGTCTTTTTTCATATCTGTTCAGTTTGTTCATATCTTTCTGTATCTTTGGAGGATTTTAGATTTTAGGTGTGTTTGCAGTGGTTCAATCCATCCGTTCGATCTTGTGCGCCAGCTGCCTCATCAAAGTCATCGTCAGAGTAGTTGTCCTGGTCCTCATCCTGGTAATCCTCTGAGTCTGGGTAGCCATCCTGCTGCTCACCCTCTGACCCGTTGCTCACAGCATCATCACTGTATTCCTGCAGCAACCACGGTGCCACAGCGAAATGACTGTTTGCGATATGGCCAAATTTCCATCTTTGCTGCCTGCGGTCTTGTCCCACAAAAACTACATGTGATATCGTGTGACATCGTATTGTTCTTGTAGCAAAAATCAAGTCTTCGAAGAAGTTCAATAGCACATTTGCTGTCTGCTATGCTTCACGCCTCCGTTTCTGCTGCTACAGAAGCATTTCCGGGGGCCTCGGGGCAGGATCGCAAGCCTAGATTAGAGCCGAGTCAAATTGAAGTTTCTCACCATCATGTTAATCTCGAACAGGTCCTTCATCATCACAACTCCCTACATACGTCTTCATATGAAGAGATGAACATGCAGCTATACCTCCAAGCTATGAAAGGATCTATAGAGGAAATGAAAGTCCGGTCATATTTTGGTTATTTTTTGGTCGTTGTTTGGTCATTTTTTGGTCGCATTTTGGTTGTTTTTTGTGATTTTTGAGGTTGTGTTCATTTGTTTTTGTATTTTTCCGTTTTTTTGTCAATTTCGAGGCTTTGGTCCAAATTTTTTTGTCATTGTTTGGTAATTTTTTCGTCGTTGTTCCTTTTTTTATTGATGTTCGAGGTTTTGGTCATTTGTTGGCTGTTTTTTTGTCATTCCGGGAAGGCTTTACCAAAACCCCCCTACAAAAACGACCAACAATTATTTATTTTGAACTACCCCAGTCTGAGGCTACAAAGATCTTACGAGTGTAAGCCAAGCGCACCTGCGCAAACAGCTACATTGTTGCAGAGATGCCCAGGCTCTGGCCACAAATGTGCTCGGCTCTTCCAACGACTCCTGCAACAATGGGCACAAAAGGCCTGGAGTGGCATGGATACCCTACCCGCTGCTATGTACACAACCCTTGCATATTAATGCATATTAACATTGGAATTGTATGGAATTGTTCCGAAATCAATCAAAATCGAAATCACCCATTTTGATCCATTGTGATCCATTTTGCAAGATGCTCAAGCACAAGGTCACTGTTGCCCTGCATTGCCCTGCCAACCAATGCTTTGCCTGCGAAGGCTCCACGACCTCATCGTACGACGCTCTTTGTAAACCGAAAATGTTGGAAAGCAGCTTCCTGGAACTTCCACCGGGTACTATAGCAATTAATATACAGAACGCTACAGAACATATCTATTTCTTCTTGCTTCTTAGTTCCATTGGCAAATCTACTCGAGGGAGCTAGTCAAATACCATGCAGTGCTTTGTGAGTGACTGGAAGCAGCAACAGAACGAGCCCAAACAGCTTGGCCGAGGATCCCTACGAAGCTGTCTAGTCCCTTGGTCAAAAAAGAATATTTCAAGACTTTCAAGGTCCATATTATATGGGTCCATGTTTCATAACAGCATTGAAAGGGCTTTGCACAGGTCTTGCCGCTCGAAGATGTGGTTCAATTGCATGATTGGCCAATATTGGCAAGGTCCCTTTTTGAGTTTGACCGCAGGATGATCGATGTGGTCAAACCAAACCTGTGGCCTTCCCTTGCCATCCACTCATTGAAATGCACTCCCAACGTCGAGTCATGTCAAGCTCCCGGCACGCGTGGAAGCTTCCAGAACTTCGGTAGACTCTTGATGCGGAGACGTGGCCTTGATTTGATCCCATGAGTTTCTGAATGCACGAATCACCTCCGTTGTGCTGTACACAAATACCTCCAAACAATTCTAAGCGCAATATGAATATACATACTAATGCATAAATAATATGATCAAATACGTGCATTCTATAATCATATATACAGTAATTCTATAGCACACGCAGTTGTAATTATTTATTCATGTAATACACATATCATCATATATCGAATATAAATATATATATATATATGTGTTAAAAATGTGTGTGTGTGTGGATCAAACCAGGAAACATCTGGGAGAGGAATTTCTTCACGATCAAGATTAACAGATCCCCCAGTGGATCCTGTGGGATCATCTCGAATGAACATGAACTGGCATCTCGGTCAATCTCGGTCATGCTCAGTCTCGAACAGATTCATCTTCCCAGTCTGTGTACTCCGTGTACGCATCATTGTCTTCGTTCTCCTCTTCGCCTTGGTCCCCACCTGTTGAACCGTGAAATCACTGTGCCGCTGAATGTCCATCATGTCCATGTGCAAAATCCCAACAGCCAACGGTGAAAGGACTGAAAGGACCCTTGTGTATACCCATGGGGCCTTGTTGGAGTGTCCCAACGGACCTGGCCTACAGCATCAATTCCCCTTAAATCCCTTAACACATAAACAGGTCCGAGGTGGCAACTGTCGCCAAAAATGCCGACCCGGTGGGAACTGTCCTGGGGATCCATGGCTTTCTGCTGTCAAAATTCAGAGGGGAAACTATTTGTCGTTCAAGCTCTCAACGTGTTCCGTTTCATGGGATATCATCACACCCCAAGGCATACTACTATTGTCTGAGTTTTTTCTTGCTTGTTTCATCTTGTTTCTATCTGATTTCTCTTTTCAAACGATGTGCTTTTGGCGCAGTCTCTCTCTCTCTCTCTCCTCTCTTGCATTTTGCCCCTCCCTATGGTTTCGGGTTTCGACATGACATGGTCATTTCGATGCTGAAATGTATATATTATATATACTTAAAACAGAGGTTGGTCTCTCGACCCTACATTGTAAACCATAAATATGCGGTTGAATCATGTTGAATCACTAATTCTTGTGATTATACCATCCACCTCTTAGGGGAAAAAAATGATGCAACATGTCTTTCACCATTGGATTCTCTGACACAAGCCTGCACATGCACGCACAATTAAACTGCCAGCACATATTTGTTGGGGGTGGCCACTGGCCACTTCAGTGTTTTGATGGAAGAGTTGCGACACTCGGAACGCCTCGTCCGTCTGGCGAGGTGCTGCAGAAGGGGCCTACGAACTGAAAAAAAATGCCACGGCTGCCACGCTTGCGCCGCATCCAAACCCTGCACCCTCCATGACCCTTCAGCAGCTTTCTGGCCGCTGCGCCTTATGTTTTGCTCGCGTCAAATTGATTGATTTTGGTTCATTTTGACTTGTGCCGCATTTGGATGCATTTGGCCTCCCCGCTGTCGATCTGATGCATCGCTAGAATCTATCGAAAAACCAACCTCCTCCCATGTAAAACGTCGTCAACTCCCAGACATGTAAAATCATTGCTTGCTGCATCAAATGCGGGACCTGGGACATGAATTGTCGCTGCTTCCTGGCTATTTGAAAAGCTTTGTGGAAAGCAGTCGGGGTGCTGTGAAACCAAAATGTATCTTGCTTGATGCTGACTTTGGCATCGATTTGGCCATGAAGCTTGCACCGGCACATTGCCTGGCCAGCAAGAGTGGATTTGCTATGGCTGCTATGAGTCTCTCCTTGGAACTCGGAGTGGAATATCGTGATATCGACGGGGGGCTACAACCACTCTCTACTGCATGATTCAACAATATTCAACAATACCATCTAGCCTGGCTTGAACTTCGCCTATCACCTTCTTCTGACAAATCTGACATAACAAAGAAAGCAAACATGGTATACATCCTAGAGGGACAACGACTTCACATGCATGCTGCATTCAATTCACAAGGCTAGAACTTGAAGGATCTGAGAGGATCTGTGGAGTGTTCAGTTCCAACTGATTCTAAGTGCTGGGGGCCTCAATCATGGTGCCCACTCTGTCGGCCTGCATCCAGTGGCCCAAGATGGACCGAGTGCCCAAGATCGTATCTCTAAAAGTCACCATTCCCATGAATGATATGGATGCAATGTGAGAGCTTTCGAACACAGAGAGATACAGAGAATGAGAGAGAATTGCAGGGAAAACTTTGCGCTTTCCTGCTGCGTTGCATTGCGTTGGCGTGAGACTGGTGCCGCAACAATGTTCAACATATTCTGGCACATTACTCTTGCGCTACTCAGCTGCAAACCTTGCCATTCCCTCCCTTATACTTAGGAGTAAGAATCTCTTTGACCTACGTAACGAATCACAACGAGATGTAATTAATATTGGTTAATTTGTATTATAATATACATATATATATGATTATGATTAAAATTGTTATTATATATATATATATTAAAAAAATATAATAATTTAAAAAAAGAACATAGCATGTCATGATTGCATCATTATTCTTCTGTCGTTCAATTCACTGGTTCCGGACGTGGCCTGACGTCCTGCCCCCCGTTCTGCCCGCATGATGAGCACCTGGATCAGGAGGTGGTCGTGGCCATCGAACTGTAGCACTGACTCCTGCAGCGCGAGCCTTCCTTGGCAAACGTGGGTGAAATTCACTGAAAATCATTAAAATATGCTGAAATCTGGAATTGGTCAGTTGCTTCTGCAAAAACGAGTAAGGATTGTCTCGAAATGTGTCCAAGCTAATTCGACTGCCTTCACACATGTCAAACTGTCAAACGTGCTTACAGAATTAAGAATGAAATGAGACAAACCAACCACTGGACCTCAAAGTCAATGACATACCTACTGGCAAGTTCCGAGCAGCTGTGATTGGCACCCAGGGCAGCTGGTTTCACTTGAACTTTGAACCTCACTAGATCTCACGAGCAATGTCAACTTTGAGAATTCTGGGAAACGTTCATGATGGAGCAACACCAGAAACGACAGAGATCCACTGCAACCATCTGCGCTAAAGACCTTGCAGACATGTTTACACAACGAGATGCATCAGAATATGCGTAGACTTAGACTTTTTCATCTTTTTCCATGGGTCCGCAGATGTCCGCAGTAGGCTCAACTAAGATTGGTTCTTGGGAAGCGGGGCAACGTGCCGCCTGCATGTGCTCAACAATTGGGCACATGCTGAACTAATGCATGCAAGTGCGTACCAGCATGCTGAACAGCTGATGTTCGGCACACTCAAAATTCCTGAATTGGTTCAACAGAGCTGTCCCTGCTTGTGCAAGGCTTCAATTCTTTGGCATTCATTGCCAGAAGGCGTGCAACGGGATTTCAGCAAAGCTGTCTCCATTTGGCCCAGGGCCAACATAAGCACAAGAGCAAAAGAGAAATTGCATGAAATTATTCATGTGAATCGATATGATCCGTAACGAGTTGCATTTGAATGCATTTGGTTTTTGCTGCTCAGGAGCCTGCAGGAGAGGGAAAAACTACACTTGGAACAAGTGAATTACGCCAGGCACCTGGCTCTCAAGGGGATTATGGGATGCTGCATTGTGGCATTGTGCTGCTCACAGTGCGTGCATCCGCTCCAAAATCAGCTGTATATCAGCCGTGAGGCTGCGACACCCTCCAGCTCCATGCGGTTTCATGACAGCCACATCAGTCATGCTATACAGAGTAGCCGCATGTAGAAGCTTCTCGGTGTCTCTATGTTCACCGATTGAGCACTACATCACCGGAAACGGCCCGGTGATCGCTGCCAGCTGCTCGTGGCCAGATCTGAGACTGGACAATCGACTGACCCACCGAAATTGGTGTCTTCTGGAAATAGACGTAGTCCTTGCAGAGACGTGCAGCACATGTGACACATGATGCATGGAGACATGATGAGATATGATGAGACATGGAATGACGTGGAATGACATCAGCATGACTCCCTCCATCCCTGGATCCCACCAGTGCCAACACTGCGTTCAAGTATCCAAACGCACGGGGTCGTTGTTGATCGTGGAAGGATCGGGGTTTCCTGGGTGAAGTTCCGCCCAGGCATCGGTGAAAGTCATTGGAATCTGCCAACGGCGACCGAAGGCATCCATCTGGCCAAGCCGGAGGAGCTGCTGCGAGGGTTGGTAGTAGCCCGTGTTCAAATCTCCCATGAGGACCTCAAAACAGCAGAAAATATAGCAAACATCACCACAAGCGGTGGCACAAACATCAGCATACCGACTGATGCTGGAAGTTCCCGTTTCAGGTATCTGAACAAATGTGAGAGATTGTGAGAGTAAGGTATCTTAACATATATCTTAATCTGCAAACATCCAGCAAAACATCAACGAATTGCATTGCGTCCAAGGCACAATGGGGTATGGGTGCTGCCCCTGGACGCCACCTGCAGGAAGAACTTGCTTTACTAAAAATCGGTAGAAAGACGAACACAAAAGATAAGATACCAGGGAAGCAGTGCCCTCAACAACTGCAAGACCATGAGGAGAACCGTGAAATTGTGCGCACAGTCATGGCCATAAAAAGGAAATTTACAAACAATTATATTGATGAATTCGATGATATTGATGATACGTATGCTATGTATGTTATGTATTTCATGTATGTTATGTATGTTATGTATGTTGTGTGTGTGTTATGTATGTTATTATGCATTTTATACATGTTTCGTATATTATGCATGTTATGCATGTTATGGATGTTATGCATGCTATGTATGGATGCTATGTATCGCTATGTATGTTAAGCCTCTTAAGTTGTGTCATGTCATGTTATGTTATGTTGGTAGGTAAATGTGTTTATGAATACATGCACGCATGCAGGCATGCACGGATGCATGCATGCATGCATGCATGCATGTATGGATGTATGGATCTATGTATGAATGAATGCATGCATGCAGGCTTGCACGGATGCATGCATGCATGCATGGATGGATGGATGTAGATGTATGGATGTATGGATGTATGTATGAATGAATGCATGCATGAATGAATGCATGAATGCATGAATGCATATACGTACGTACGTACGTTTATGTATGTATGTCTATTTATGCATGTGTGTGATTGCACATATAGATGATAAAACTATAATTATATAAATTATATTATATTAAATTATATATATATGTGTGTGTGAGAAAAAAGATATTGAACATAGAATGTAGCTCTGATTGTGCTGCCAATGCGATCCTTGCAGGCCAGTCACTCAAGGTTCTAATGACAAAGTCAACCGCTTCCATCACAACGTAGTCCCCTTGGCAGCACAGTGGGTGTGTACCTGCGCAGTAAAATAAGGAGAGTCTCAGAGATTCATTTCGAAATGCCATGCCGCACACACAGGATATAAGCACGAGTGCAGGATATTTATGCAGTTCACACAGGAAGTGCACAAAAATGCCACAAAAAGAAAAAAACAATTCAGAAGAGCATGAGGCAGCATAGTAAGGAGCCCTGCCTGCAGCAATCAGTGTATATCCATCCGACTTGCGGCGCAGCGCAGCCCAATTCACCGCCCTGCCAGCAGAGAATGGAACCAAATCACTGGCGATGTGCTCCCACTTGTCAGCACGGAAGAGGATGTCAGCATCGTTGAACTGCTCCGTGGATCCACCAGTGGCAAATGCGTAGACATTTCCGGAGACCTGGTTCAAGCGATCCAAGATGGCATGCTTCTCATGCCACATCTCCGGAATGGCCGCAATCTCTGGCTGCATTCTCATGAGCTCATCAACAACTGGATGAATCCTTCCAGCCAAGGTGAAAACGTACAGGTTCCAAGTGACAAAGCGAGTTGGTTCTCCCTGGGCTTGTCCCGAGGATGTCTTCCTTTCTGGGGCAGCAACGGCCAAGGCATCGGTAGGCCAAGCGCAAGGCTTCGCACCCAGGGAGCAGCCGGTCTCAACCTGCAAGATCTGCAAGTGGCAGTCCCAAATCGGATTGAGGTTGCTGGCATCCTTGAAACACGCGACTGGTTCCCGCTGCTGCCCACACCAGGACGCCTGTGCCCTGTCGAAATTAGGCTTGGACACGCAGCTTTCGAGCTCGCTGAGACTGCGGCTGGCCTTGGAGCCACGAAGCATCAAGGGTACCTGAGGCACCTGAGGCACTGGTAGTTGAGCCTCCTCAGCAAGCACCAAAGGCACGCAGGACAACAATGCCAAGCGCATCATGCCGAGTCTTGCGGAGCAATGGGCCCGAAAGAATAGTTGAGCCACGGCTAGCGGACTGCAACCAAACAAACAAATACAAATTATACAAATAATTACAAATAAGAGAAGTCAAAAGATAATCAAAATACATAGAAGATCATAGAAGTACTAGCATGACTGGCATGAATTGACAGAAGTGACAGAGAGAAGCCATCTAGCCCTCAACTATTCTTGCAGCCAGCAGGAGACTCGTTCACCACTCCAGATTGGAACACCAGCTCCTTCCCAACCCTCTACTCCTTCGCACTGGCCAGTGAGCCAGCAATAAAGCACAAACACTTCGGTGCAAAGTATTGATAATCATTGAATATATATATAAATGATATTGAATTATTGAAAGATATTAAATGTCATTGACAAACATCAGCCAACATGTTTGGGCTCCCCAGCAATTTCAGCCGCGACGGTCTCAGGGGTCCTCCCTGGCTGCTGCATGGCTTCACTGATGACTCGCAGGAGCTGGGCATCGCCTGGATGGTTTTGGGTGCAGATTGAAGGTTCTTGAAGCATAGCTTGGTGGAGACAATTCAACTGGGTCGCAACATGTCTGCAATGAGTAAGCTGGCTTGATATCATTGCTTTTTTCACAATGTCTTCATGCCTAGTCATACGGACTTCGTAGGACTTCCACATATGCAGTGTAGACATGAGAAGGGGAACCTCCTGCATCTTGCTCTTGGCATCTGACTTTACCTCCACTTCACTGGCCTGGGGTAACACCCGACTTCGAAGCAGAACTGTCGCTGTAGACACCTTGGAGTGTAGCGTCTAACGGCTTGCCATCAACTGCCCATGGAGCATGAATCAAGGTGGCCACTTAGCTAGGTACTACATTTTTGCTTGGGCATCTGAGATGTTGGACAGACTATACTATATATTACTATATAAGCAACACATCCCAAATATATTCCCAAATTGGATTGCAGTAATGAATAGTAAAAAATCAGAATAACCAGGCTGCTGCCATTGCTTCGAGCAGTCGTCCGCGGTGTTGCTAAGCCACGCCAGTCTGCTTCACGACTGGCCTAGAGAAGTGGATATGAATTTGGGGCCGCTGGCTTTCAGCCATCGGCATCTGAATTTGCGTCCGAGAAGGGCTATCAAAGAGTTGAAAAAACTTTTGGGTACAAATGGGTACAACCCTCAAGTGATTGAACAAATCAAAGTGAGTCGAGATGCAATATCGTGCAACAAACAGCTCAGCTAGGTAACGCAGTAACGCTAGCGCTCTCAATAGATTATAATTAATTCAGATTATATGTCTGCCTACAATGACGCGAGCTGGCAACAATTGGTCAGTTGAAGTATATGAAGTATGTTGAAGTCGCAATATGTATAAGTCTGCCCAATGCATGTTGCGCAAAAACTGCTGCCCTCCTCTTGCTGAGCTTCGCGGTAGATTTCCAAAAGTTCTCTGTCCTCAGGTCGCAAAGGTTCGCAGAGCCGTTGCACTGTGCATCATGAGCCGCGGACGGACAACTGCTATCTCTTCATATTGGAGATTCATCTGGGCCAGCCCATCCACTGTCAAACGTGCACTTGAATCCACTTGGGATGATATCACCCCATGCGATTTATAATTTTACTATTAAAACTGCCCAAAAAGTCCACAATTCATTTTCCTGGATTTTTTCAGGATATGTTCACCGAGACACCTTCAAGCGCAGGCTCGATCGCTTGGTTTCTCGCCGTTCCTGTTCTTGTGACTCAGCCACGCTGCCGGAGTCACGTACGCCTAGAGGAGGGCCCGTCCTTTTGACTCCAGGCTTCATGTGCTACAGTAGGCAATGGATCGCTTTCACGTCAGGATGTTCAACCCAAATGCATCAAAATGCCCTTGTACTGTTGCAGGGATTGATGAGCATTAATGATCCACCATCAGCAGCCAGTGATATTCTGGGACCTTTTTTTGAAGGATAGATATGGAGTGATAATGAGTGATATGGATACATGTCCAATGACTTCCATCTCGCTTGCATCATCACTGGCATCATCAAATCATGAAAACATGTAAAAACCACTAGCACTGCACGGTAATGCGGGTCTGGGGGGCCTGAAACTGCAGGAACGTCAGCTTCTCTGCCCCTTGCACCTTGCAACAAAGCGACCCAGCAAGCTGATGCAAGCTGCACCAAGCAGTCAGGAAATGTCAGGAATACGGAACGATCATTGTCATCTTCTGTTCGGCTTCCATGCCATGATTGAAGCATAACTCCCCTTGGAACAAGAACCTTGATTGTACTTGGCAATCCGTTTGCAGCTGCGTCACCGTTTTGGGCATCCTCAGCCTCTTTGGAGGAAAGAAAACGCGTCGCGAATGCCAATGTATGCACCTTAGACTCGCTTGGGTGTGTTCCCCACAAAGCGGGCTCCTGAACCAAAGTGAAATTTGAAAGTGCCAATAGGAGTTTCTGAAGAAAGAATCTCAGTGGCACTTACTGTAGTAGGTGCTAGTATACAATTAACAAGAACCAAGCATTGGAAGATGAAACAGCCCTCGGACTGACAAATTTGAAGATCTTGAAGTCCAGCATTTGTCAGAACTCTTGCACAAGACATCTGTGTCTATTGTCTCGTCAACATCTCTCCAATTGCACGTGGTGGGCATGTGCTGAAATCCCATCTCCATCAGCTTCACTCCATCCTCGGAATCCTTGGGTTCTGCACAATTTTCTGCGCATACGAGGAGAGTCGTGACAAGTGGTGTTCCAGCAACTGAGCTTGGCCAGCTGTCAGGTTGATGTTCTCCTTAGGTTCAGATCAGCAAAAGGAAACAGTAAAGACACTGACGCTTGAGGCTTGGAAAAATAATATTAGAAATATACTAGATATATAATTAGATTAGTTATACATTTAATCAAAAAATACATTTTTTTTGCGGTTTTGCATTGGCTCTGGTCAGGAAACCTTGGAGTAGTTACCTGTTCAATTTTCAACCAACAAAGTAATACTGTATAAAGTAATTATTTACCACTAGTACCGCGCAAGGCGGTGGCGGAAGTTTCAAAAATAGGAAACCTATAGGAGCGCTTGGTTGTTGTGAATCACGGATGGCAGAGCGAAGCCACTGATGGACCGAAAGGTGCTTGAGGTCTCCACTCTTTCTCTCTCTTTCTCTGACTATCTACCTACCTACCTACCTATCTATGTATCCATCTACCTACCAATCTATCAAACTATCAATCTATCTATCTGATCTAATGAATCTATCTATCTATCTATCTATCTGTCTATCTATCTATTCTACTCTAATTAATCTATCTATCTATTCTACTCTAATTAATCTATCTATCTATTCTACTCTAATTAATCTATCTACTCTACTCTAACCTATCTATCTATCTATCTATCTATCCATCTATCCATCTATCCATCTATCCATCTATCTATCTATCTATCTATCTTCATTTCCTATCCTATCCTATCCTATCCTATTCTATCCTATCCTATCCTATCCTACCTATCCTATCTATCTTATCTATCCTATCTATCCTTTCTATCCTTTCTATCGTATGTATCCTATCGATCTTATCTATCTTATCTATCTTATCTATCTATCTCTCAATCTATCTATCTATCCATCTATCTAATCTAATCTAATCTAATCTAATTAACCTATCTATCTACCTAATCTAATCTAATCTAATCTAATCTAATCTAATTAACCTATCTATCTACCTAATCTAATCTAATCTAATCTAATCTAATGAATCTGTCTATCTATCTATCTATTCTACTCTAATTAATCTATCTATCTGTTCTACTCTAATTAATCTATCTATCTATCTATCTATCTGTCTATCTGTCTATCTGTCTATCTGTCTATCTATCTATCTATCTATTCTACTCTAATTAATCTATCTATCTGTTCTACTTTAATTAATCTATCTATCTATCTATCTATCTATCTATCTATCTATCTATCATTATCTATCTATCTATCTATCTTTCTTTCTTTCTTTCTTTCTTTCTTTCTTTCTTTCTTTCTTTCTTATCTCTCTCTCTCTCTCTCTCTGTCTGTCTGTCTGTCTATCTATCTGTCTATCTGCACGCTTGAAAACGAAGCTATTCTGCGAGACGTCCTCGGTTTTTGAACTTGACAACGTCAAAAACGAAGCAATTCTGCGAGACGTCCTCATTTTTCAAAGTTGACAACATCAAAAACGAAGCAATTCTGCGAGACATCCTTCCAAAATGGAAAGTTGAGTGCAGAGCTGACGGCCTCATACCAATGCGTTTTGCGATTTTTCTACTCCACCTGTCTAAAGTACTGCCTAAAGTACTGCGCCTGCCAGGAAAAAGTGATGCCAGGTCATACGAAGTGCTGCACCTGTCAACGCAAAATCATCTCAGCAAACCTGAAGATCTGATGCTCCAAAATGCAACCCCTCTCAGGAAATCAGCGCCCGGACCGCCTAACATCTCTGATGAACATGTCTCTTGTACTGCGCCTGCCACGCGAAATCCATCTTTGCAGACCCTCGTCAACTGCCCCACGCCTGCCATCGTTTTTGGACATGCTACAAAACCCTCACGTTTTGCTCACTTTTGACAAGGTCCACACAATCCCCTGCGCCTGCCACGCGAAACGACATCTGCACGTCAAAGAGGTCCGAGCATGTGGTGTTTTTAAATGTTTTTAACATGTTTGCCTCGAAATGTGCTTCGCACCACAACGGCGTGCACTTTTTCGACATCTTAACTTCCAAAAGTGGTCCGAAGGCGAAGTGCGTTGTACATTTTGACTTCGAAATGTGCTTCCCGCCACAACGGCGTGCACTTTTTCGACATCTCAACTTCCAAAAGTGGTCCGAGCATGTACATGTTGACTTCGAAATGTGCTTCGCGCATCTTCGCGCCACAACAGCGTGCACTTTTTCGACATCTCAACTTCCAAAAGTGGTCCGAAGGTGAGGTGTTTTGTACATTTTGACTTCGAAATGTGCTTCGCGCCGCAATGCCGTGCACTTTTTCGACGTCTCAACTTCCAAAAGTGCTCCGAACGCGAGGTGTTTTTAGCATTTTGACTTCGAAATGTGCTTCGCGCCACAACGGCGTGCAAGTTTTCATCTCTCATCTGCCCAGCTGGCTCCGCACCCGCCGCTTTAGCGAGATTTAGCGAGCCTACTTTTCGACCCTCCGGAGCCACATCTGTCCATATTGTCGGAAGTTTGACTTCTAAACTTCCTTCGATTAAAACAAGATCAAACGAGCAATGAGTCAACGGATGTCAACGGACATTGAAGGTGGTTTTTCTAAATGATTGTAAAATATTGCAAACTTGAGGGAGACGACATGAGACGACAATTCCGTTCCAAGCTAAAGCCCCATAAATTTCCTCAGTACTTCCTCCGAAAGAACGGAGCCCTCGAGGATAGAGCCGTCAGGTGTCAGGTCTCCCTCCTTTTAAGAAATCAATCCAAAAACAACAGTTATTATAACAACAGATTAGCAACAGTCTTCGGTGTTGACTTGCCAATTGCCAAGGTGCAGTCCCGGCACTAGCACGAAGGTGATGAACCAGCAATAGTCGCAAGCCATCCAGGAGAGATGCACCAGCCGGGATCAAAATGTCAGAGATCTCCTCGCTGGTAGCCACATGTCAGCCATGTTGAGTAGCCATGATGTAGCCATGCAATCACTTGGAATGCCTTGCTATGCCTCGATCCTCAATCCATGCCACCTGCCTCTCCGCCTTCAAAACTTGCAGCAAGCTCACTTTTCCCTCAACTAGACAACTAGAGCGCAGCTGTCGCGTCAGCACGTAGCGCTGTCAGGGCGCCTCATCCTGTTCTTGCAATCCATGCATTTGCACTGTTTGAAAATTTTGATCAACGCCCCTGGCTATACAATTGGCTGCGGGATGCCAAAGCAGGGCCGTTTTCCCAGCAAGGCGCATGCACGAGTAGATGTATGCAACCTAATGGACGGAGAAGCCAAATGGACATACCAGTAGGTGATGTATCATTATATGATATATATTGATATATTATAAATTATAATACTAGTACGTAAATCAGCTCTGTGTCACAGAAACGAGTCTCAAATGCTCCAATCAGATCTTCCACGCAAAAAAAATGACCATATCATACGATATCCAAGCACTTGTCCACTAGGATGCAGACAAAGGTTACTAGACAATCAAACCGTGCAATCTTTGCTTTCAAAAGCTAGAATTCTTTGCTCGAGGAGGTGATTTATAAAAAAGTCACCTCAAGGTACGCACAGCGAGACCAGAAGAAAAGGGACGAAAATGCCAAGAATGTGGATTCTTTGTGTCTCCCATGTGTTGCACCTTGCAGTCCGAAAAGTCAATCTGCACACCTTCCAGCCTGCAAGGAATTGAATCAATGTAGTTAAACACAAGAAAGATCAAGAAAGACTTGCATTGTCCATGCGGCCAATCACCAAACTTCAAGGGGACACATGGCAAACCCACAATGTCGACAACGTGCTGCCGTGGTGCATGGCAGCTTTATATAGCTAAAATGCCATGCAGCACAGCCAAAAATCTGAATTAGGACATGCATGTGCAAGGTACCCTCAATTTGCAACCTCCCGCTTTTGCAGATTCATGATGGTTCTGGGATATTCTTGGCATCGGAGAGTCTGAGGAGGTTGAGATTGCGAGCTGCCAGTTCTGCTAGGCAAAGCGAAGCATCACGTCACAAGGACTGCAACCAAAATCCGCTTAATTACTGTGCATCTTGCAGCTACAGGTTCTGACATGTTCTTGCGGTCAGGACTCAAGAAAAACAAGTGCTGATCCTGGGAGAAGAGAAGTCTCACATGCAGCAGGGGATACCCCGGCAGATATATTCCAAATTAGTCCTTGAAGTTTCATCCACTTCGTCACATTTGTATTACATGTGCATTATTGTGCATTACATTTGTCATCATTTGTCATATTTGTCATGCCAATTGTTGAGCAAGAGCCTGTAGCCGAGCAGCATTGAAAAGCTGTCAATCTGTCAAGCTGAGGGCGGCCTGTCACTTGGCCTTTGCCCTCGTCATCGCAGCACAATGTCCCCTGACACAGCTCGATGATCACTGCCAGCTGCGCGTGGCCAAATCTGAGACTGGACGATCGACTGACCCACCGAAATTGGTGTCTTCTGGAAATAGACGTAGTCCTTAATCAATGCGCACTAGTACAATGCACGACAATCATGCATCTGTTTCCCATGTTCCCACTACAGCAGAATCCTTTTGGAACCCTGGATAACCCTGGTGCATACCTCGTGGTTGTAGCACAACCACGCATGGATGGACCTGTTACGACCTGTTCCCAATTCATCCCAATGCAATGCCCCAATGAGACCCTCGTCCTGTCCAGCGCTGAGACAGGACGAGCTCTATCTAGCAGACCATTTAGGTATCTGTGGGATCCTGTCAGTTGCGTGTATTTGCAGATTCCCTTCCTAAAGTAGCGCTTGATCCGGTAAAGGATATCACATAGAAAAACCAAGCATCCAATCGCACAGGATCATCATTAATTGTAGATGGATCTGGATTTCCTGGATGAAGTTCTGCCCATGCATCGGAAAAAGTCATTGGAATCTGCCAGCTCTTCCCATCTGCATCAACTTGGCCGTTGCGTAGGAGCTGTTGTGATGGCTGGAAATAGCCTGTGTTCAAGTCGCCCATGAGAACCTTGGAGGTCTCGTGAAATCAGTCAGATGTCATAATTGTCATTACATATCATTATATACATCATTCATACATCAAAGCCAGCCTCGACATTAGATGGAACATGATGGAACACGCTAAACGCTGAACCCTTACCAATACCGTCCAATACCGATAGTTGCCAATGTCTTCCAAGGTGATCAAAAATGGTCAAGAGATGTCGAGGGGCAATCGGGTATGGATGCGTCTTCTGTACTTCCTGCAATGTGCCAATCACGAACTCCACAGCCTCAATGATAACACGGTCACCTCTGCAGCACAACGGATGTGTTCCTGACAGCCGAAACGCGAAGAGCATACGGTTTCCCTTCGCCTTTTCAAGCAAAGCGTTCATGGCAGAAATTAGATAAAGAACAATGGTAAAATTTGTGAAAACAGTACAACATATGACAACATCCAGGCTTTCATCAAACCTGCGCCTGCAGCAATCAGTGTATATCCATCCGACTTGCGGCGCAACGCAGCCCAATTCACCGCTCTGCCCTCAGAGAATGGAACCAAATCACTGGCGATGTGCTCCCACTTGTCAGCACGGAAGAGGATGTCAGCATCGTTGAACTGCTCTGTGGATCCACCAGTGGCAAATGCGTAGACATTTCCGGAGACCTGGTTCAAGCGATCCAAGATGGCATCCTTCTCATGCCACATCTCCGGAATGGCTGCAATCTCCGGCTGCATTCTCATGAGCTCATCAACAACTGGATGAATCCTTCCAGCCAAGGTGAAAACGTAAAGGTTCCAAGTGACAAAGCGAGTTGGTTCTTCCGCAGGCTGCGGAACCTCCGGAGAAGGAGGAGGTGCTGGCTGAGGCTCCAGCTGATCACCCTTCAACGGCCATGCACAGGCGAGGCCACCGAGGGTGCACCAGCCGTCAGTCTGGAGGTGGCAGTCCCAAATGGGATTGCTGCCTCGTCTCCCGCGGAACAACGAAAATCAGCAAAACATGCGATTGGTCAATTGATGTCAATTGGCTATATCATGCTATATCATGCTAAGCCAATTATGGTCAACGTCAACAATCAAACATGTGTGCAAACTGTTTGCATCTCCTCCAACATACTTTGGCAAATTCGGCAATTCTCCACCTTGATTCATATCTCCATTGTAGCCTTGCTAGACAAGTTGTTTTTACATCTGTTTACCTGTTTCTCCTTCGCCAAGAAACTGTCTGTGTCCTTGAAGCATGCCACTGGCTCTTGCTGCTGGCCGCACCATGCACTTTGTGCGAGCTGAAAGTTCGGCTTCCCAGCACAGCTTGGAAGATCACTCAGGCTGCCTGTGTCCGACAACATGAACGCATCATACTTCCAAGCGGCGGTCAAAAGACATAGATTCATGATACTATATATATATATATATGATTTCACGTCCAGAAGATCCGGAATCTGCATCTTTCATACTCTTACGATACTTATGATGCAAATGGACTGCAAAGAGAGATCATTACGGGTTGTGCGCTGGCTTGAGTTTCCAACTAATCTCAAACAGGGTGAAGATGGGTTAAGTATTTGCTAAGCAAGTCACGTGTTGCAGGCGTGGACCCTCGTAGCATTGCGCTGGCCGGCGCTTCCTTTGCCAAAACCAATGGCAGCACTGTGGCAAATGCGAGCGAGCAGCGCACCATCTGCATGCCGAACTGGGAAAAGAAAAGAACCGGGGACCTTTCCGTAAGCCTAAAAGGGTCAGCTAGGAAACAGCCACGCTTGCTTTCAGCCCCTCCACATCTTTTAAACCTTCGCTAGACATGCACAAACCACGTGAACTTCTGTGCTCCGGTTCCTGTTCCTATCATGAATCAACATGAATCGTGCTGAATGACAAATTGACATCTATCCTGAAGGAGATGAACAAATACAGTATCCTGCGACTTTGATCACAAGAGTCGAATGGAATACCTGACCGCTCCCACCAAATATAAACAGGGTGCTGAAGCAGGCCCCGCAACAGGCTTGCACAGCTCCTTGTGGGGGTACGAGATGCCTTGAACCAATGAGGCAAAGTGGGATGAATGTGGCATCACAATAGCTGGCTTCTAGTGGAGCAGGACCATTCTACCTTCGCGGATTCGAAAATAGTCCTTAATTTTCAATTATACGATATATGATGCATGGATAAATGGATGGATGGGATGGGATGGGATGGGATGGGATGGGATGGGATGGGATGGGATGGAATGGAATGGAATGGAATGGATGGATGGACAGATCGATAGATACAGAGATTGATACTATATATATATAGATTAATTATACATAATATGTCGCTAATAAATGCCAATAAACTTTTATTAGCCTTTAGACAACCTCACTCAGGGTGGCCGCCTGCAGTCACATGGATGTCACATGATGGCAACCCTTCAAATTGACAGCTATCGACGTGACAGCTTCATAGACATTCAAGAGAAGTCATACGACTGGTCCAGTTGCCTCCAGTCGGCGAGGTGCCAACTCCCTGGTGGCAGCTCTGGGGGCATGGTGATGCAGTGACAAATGAGAAAAAAAGCAAGGAATTGTAAGGATTGGTAAAGAAGGCCGGAAAATCGTCCCTTTTCATATCTTTTCAGCCCTTTTCACTCTTCTCGGGTGATATCTAAGTGAAGCTAAGGTGGGAACCTCCCGGGAACATGCCAGAACACTACTTTCCCTCAATGCCTCACTGCTATTGCCATGGTCTGCCTGTATCTGTGGTTTCTATTTCTTCCAATGCTATTTGGCATCATGTGGTGTACACCATAGTAGTATACATCGAATGATATCGAAAATGAAGCATTGATCAAGGCGGTGTCATGGGACTCTGGCCTGCGCCATGAGGGCCGTTTTCTCCGCCTTGGCGATGCCAGGATTTGAGCGGCGCACCTGTCGCGGCTACGGCGCGGCGCTAGCCGCTTGTTTACGGTTTCCTCATGTGTTCCCACAGCTTCAATCCAACACATGCCTTAACAGCCTTAACATGTCTGTACCTTCAGCCTATCAAGCCCCAGGAGTTTGTATTTTTTTTGCCAGGGCGTCGCAGAGGATTTGCCCTGCATGGAGTTTGTATGAGGTTCCCGGTCCCATTTAAGGCCCATTTGATCTTGACTTGCCATCATGATTCATGACGCATCAGGAATTCCGCTCATTGGTATTAACATGTATTAACCTACCCATGTGTGTAGATTCTGACGTGTTCTCTGCGATCCGTATTTGACCGCACTGGGACCTGCCGCACTTCGTCCTCATCTTCGCTGAGCCGCCAGTTGCCGCCAGATTCCCTCAGACATGTTGTCACACCACCGTTTAAACTTTAAACAGTTGAAATATCTGTAATTATATAAGTGAGCGTCATCGTTGAACTCCTTCAACGCATGCTGATTCACTTTGATGCTGGGGTCTGGGTTCAGATTGAGCTTTCTAGCCCAATTTCGATGCATCAAGACTCTCTCTCTCTCTCTCTCCAAGCAGGAACTGTCCTACAAGGACGCCCTGCCAGCAACGGAACACGGCCAGCAGGCAGAAATCAATCACTTACAGCAAGACGACAGAAACCAGTATAGGCCTGTTTGCCTCGATGCCTATTTGCTTTACTGGTCACTTGCAATGAGATGGAGGTGGACCCAGAGGCCTTCCCAGTCTGGCGCTATGCAATTCAAACTGGGGCATGTGCGCGTATTGCGTGTGGAATTGCATAACATGTAAACATGTTACATATATATATATATGTGTGTGTACATAATTGCATATACATACCGAGAAATGGATTTGAAAAAATAGAAAGTATCTCTCCCTCTTTCGCGTCTGAGGAGAAAACAGAATTGAATAGATGAACATGTACAGTAGGAGATAAAGGCACCAATTAATCGCTGAGATAACACGACATTTTAATACATTTTAGACTTGAAGTATCTTGAAGTGAACGCTTCCGTTGCTCTTGTGCAAATCTCTGGAATTTCATCCACGTCGCTTGCGTTTAGCTCTATCAGGAGGGTCTTCTTCACCTTCCTGCACGCACTGAGCATGGGCATGAGATGCCCATATCAGTCCTATCATGTCCTATCAGTCTCTTGTCATCATTTCTCATCTGGTACCGAGGACATGCCAGGTAGGAAATATATACAAATTATACAATGACATCCACGGCTGACTGAGCTTGTGAAAGTCCAACAGCTTTGGGGCCTCCAGCCGCTCGGAACTGCTCGGCTTCGAGGTCCTTCGGAACCTGCAGAGTTGACACGCGGCTCACCAACTTCACCCCACAGCGGAATGCCCAGAAGTTTTTGGAAGTTCTATGAAGTTCTTCACCATGCTCCCAAAGCCTAAGCGGCTAAACTTAACAAAACGCATCAGGTTGACAAAGCCATCCAATGCCAATGCGTTTACAGTAATTACGACCTACGCCATTCGCACGCTAGACTGTGGCCTAAGAGGTGGCCAAAAGCGATCTGTGGAAATTCAATTGTATGGATCCGCTTGTCTGCGAAACATGCTACCTGCATCTACAACATCTACCTGCAGGTTGAAAAATGGAGGTTGACAGGGGACTCTGCATGCAAACTCTTGGAATAATTCTTGTTCCCTCTTGTTCCTGTTCAGTCCTGTTCTATATATCCTGCCCAAACCCGAGTCAGGTGGGCAAAACATGAATGGGATAGGAGTGGATAGGATAGGATGTAATGAGGTCTAGCTTGATGTGAATCCTGTCAAGAATCAATCGATTCTTGTGCATTCTTCATCATTCTTCAGACATCTTCACACATCTTCACACTAACTACATCGAATTACCATTGTCATCCAATAGCGGGCACCTACCTGTCAAGCATGGCGCCAGCGACAGTCTGGCGCAGCTGCCCTAGCCTCCTACCAGGTTCTATGCTTTAAGGACTGGTACAAGCAGGATGAATTCGGATGAATCATGGTGATACATCGAGCTGCTAGGGGAACATGTCAGCCGCACTTGAATCAATAAAGCATTAAGGCATGGTCTGTCAGAAATGTAGTGAAAGCCACAAACAAAAGCCGGTCAAATTCAAGCCCATCTCATGCGCAAGCCGGATTTATATCTTTATCCGCATTAGCCGCATTTTCTGCAAGTACCGACAAAGTGCAAGTAGTGACTAAGTAGTGACTGCCACAAGCAGGCTCATTCTGCCTCATGAACAGTCCTTGACAAGCCACATCTGCATGCATTCACAATATTTACCTCATGAGTTTAGAGTTGCAGGTGTCGCTGCTCATGTGAGCCCAAGTAAACAACCCACGCGGAATATCCTGGTTGAAGGCACCCTCGGCCCATACGGACGAATGGGTTCAAGGCCAATGCATGGGCAAACAATTTACCTAGCTGCCTATCTTGTTGGCCGTGGCAGGGCAAATGGTCGCAGAAGCCATAGATGGCATCATGATGAAGAACTGGCTCCTGACATTGACTGAATCGACTACATCTCTTGATACTTGAACTGCGCATACCTCGCTGTGACAAAGAAAAATACGACTACGGCTGCAAGTGCATGCAAATGCTGTGTCCTTTAAAATCGTTTCAATATGTTCAATCTGACGTTGATCAGTCCATCAGCATTTGGGAAAACCTTGAATCACGCTGCAAAGCTTTAGGGCAGAGGTCTGGTAGTGAGAAAGCTGCTAAGCTGCTAAGATCGATGTTGCTTCATTGTCAAGTTCATTACCCCTGCAGGTGATCCTCTCTAGGCCAAGCTTGAAAGCCCACGGTCAGATATGCGTGCGAGAGGTCAATGACATGCGGGTGAGAAATATGAATGATCCACGACATTACATTCCAGTGTTGAGGAATCCCTATAAATACTATCAGTTCCCATCAGGTTTTGAAACATAATATCATATAATCTTATATATATACACATGTTTTTCGATAACTCTCGATGTGTCAAGAGTACCGAGCCTATCCGAGCCTTATCTCCCAAGCCATTTGCACCTCACATTGACACATTACTTTGGAGCTATCAAATTGAATTACACAAGGTTGACCTCCCTCTTAGGTCCCTCTTTCTCTTTCATCAATAATTAGTCGGCTTGGGACTTTCCTAACAACGGCAGGCCTTTGGTGATTCACGATCAGACCTGAGCCCACTGAGCCGCTGCAACTGGAGTTTGTCGGAGAGTTTAACAAAGTGAGTTCTCTACAAAACGCGCCCCTGGCAAAAAGGGAAAAAAACAAGTGCCCCGCTTTCAAAGACATAGGCAGCGTCGTGTTTGTCACGTCAAAATCCCCTAGACTGAGCCTATATCTATATACGATGTTCTATAACTGTGTAGTGCGTGTGTGATTGTAATATATATATAATTATATATATGTGTGTGTGAGAGTTGTGCGCATTTATCCAGTGTGTGTATAAGTATATGACATCCAGTGAGTAGCACGTTGGAATCAGCTCATTGGGCTCCAAAGCTCAAAGTCGTAGTCATTGGTATTTCCTCCTCGGCCCTGAACCAGCACAACTGGCACTAATCAAACTGAATGGGAAGGGCGGGGGTCTTGGATCCTGTGATTGTGGGCGCCACTTTGCACCGCAATGTTCACGTTTGCAAAGATGCATGCTGCAAGAAAGGGATTGCACACTGGGAGTGTTGTGCACTTGAGACATGAACAGGATTTCGGCAGCTAGCCTGAGGATTGCTGAGCTCTTAGCAATAACGCAACACATTGGCCCCTGCATGCCCTACAAATAATTACTTGCTAGCACAGTACCATCTACAATTCCTGCCTCTGACCCTGAGCTGTTCTCAAAGTCAGCATGGCCTTGCCAGTCAAAGAAAGTAAACAAATTCAACTGCCAAAGTCAAATGAAAAAATCGGAAAATCTTGGGAAAATTGGCTCTGGAATCGCCATCTTGGGAAAAAAAAAACACCCCAAATGTTTGCAATCATTCCAGAACTTGGCCAGCACGATCTGCATTCCAATATTGAGCACCGCGAATTGGCTCAGCTCGTTGCCGTAGGAAGGCCCACTAAAAGGCGAAAAGTCCTCCTGACCGAAAGGGGAGAGGACTCTGAGCACTTTCCGGACTGGTTGGACTCTGTTAAGTTTGACCAGCTCGCAAATCATATCTTGGGGGGGCACAGAAGTCGCTCCTCTGACATCACACCGTGGCTGATGCCCGGCGTGCAAGCCCTGCAAGGCTTGAAAAATGGTTTAAAGAGAAGTTAAGTTCCTCGCTGGCCATGAGCATCAAACGGTGACGTCGGTGGGGACGCAGGCGAGTTTTGGTACAACCAAAGGCAACCAAATGTGAGTTCGCTTGAAAATACACATATAGTCCCCAAACCAAAACCAACTAGGCTATTCACGCAAAACTGAAGCTCTCACGTGCCTTGGCAGTTAGGTTTTCACCGCCATAGCGCTGTCTTTTTTGAGCCGATCTTGCCGAAACATGACATCAAGGGACAGCATCCCAAACCAAAGTGAGAAAAAAAACACCAAGTGTCCCTGAGAAAAGAATACATTGACATGATGGGATTTCATGATCAATGTCTGCTCACATGTTTCCAGGATATGATGTATTTAGAGAAAGGTGTCTTCGACTTCAGGAGGCTCGCCTCCATCTGCAATAGCAGATAACATGGAATGTACGTCCGCTCCATATGAGTAATTATTCTGAATTCTAATATTCTGCGTGTGCATGCGTAAATACATACAGGTTATACAAGTATAGTGTGCATACATAGCACCTCCCCTAGAAAACACATGACAACACACTACGTCAAGTCCTCACCGCTTATATATGCAGACTGCAGACGCACTAATATGATATATGCATAGATATGCATAGTATATGTACTGTATATTTGACTACCTGTATATATTCTTATGTAGTTATATAATTTTTGCAAAAATGGGGGAGACAATCAACTGAATCGTTGCAGCCAATCAACTGAACACTTGCAGCCTTGGCACATCTTGGCACCTTGCTTTACCGCACACTTCGGGTCTTGTCTTGTTCCAACACTTGCAGAACTTTGACCGTAAGAGGTTTGTTTGTCCAGTGATAATTTGGTTTCGATGACAGAACCCAGAATTAGGTCAGCCCTACTGCCCTGCCGTGTTTTCAACGCGGCCGACGGCTCCGGTACTTTGCCGAAGCTTCGTTCAACCTCAGGGGGAAAAAGAACAGGCCTCATGATGCCTCATGTAGCACGAAGTTTCATGAGTTTTGTGTGTGTGCAGTGCCTTTGTGCGTCTGGCATGCCGGTAGCACCCGGTCCTATGACATACAAATTCCTAGTTACATCTCTATATCTAAAAGGGTCTGGAAATGTTTGTTTTTTTTTTCCGTTTTGTTTTTTTGGTGAATTTCATGTTCTGTCCATGTTCCTTGCTGTTTGCAGCATTTTGCAGCTGGAATGAGCTGGAAGCTGCCATTTCAACGGCATTTGCAACATTGTACGAACCTCTCATTTTCTATGGTATTGCAACAGGTTGGTGCTATTTACAGCATTTTGGAGCTGGAAGCTGCCATTTATCAACGGTATTTGCAGCATTTTTGAGTTCGAACTTTTTATTTTCCATGGTATTTGCAACATGTTGGTGCTCGAACTGTTCATGTAACATGGTAGTTGCAACTAGGGTTGATTATGATGATTATTTAGAGTTGGTTTTAGTGTTAGTTTAGGGTTTTTCTTGGGTTGTTCGTACGTTTTTTATGTTTGTTGTTGTCGGTTAGGGATCTATTTAGAGTTTGTTTTAGGGTTTATTTAAGCTTGGTTTAAGATCTGTTTGGGGTTGGTTTAGGGTTCATGTGGGGTTTGTTTAGGCTTGGTTTAAGATCTTTTTAGGGTTGGTGTAAGGCTTGTTTAGGTTTGTTTGGGATCTATTTACGCTTGGTTTAAAAATCCATTTAGGGTTGGCTTATATACTATAAGATTTATTTAGGTTTGGTTTAAAAATCAATTTAGGGTTGGCTTATATAAGGTTTATTTAGGCTTGGTCTAGCATCTATTTGGGGTTGGTTTGGGATCTATTTAGGTTTGGTTTAGGCTAGGATCTATTTAGGGTTGGTTTTGGGGTTTATTCAGGCTTGGTTTACAATCTATCAAGGGTTGGTTTCAGGGTTTACTTAGGCTTGGTTTAAGATCTATCAGGGTTGGCTTAGGACCTATTTAGGGTTGCTGTAAGGTTTGTTTGGGTTTGGTTCAAAGAACATTTAGGGTTGGTTTATAAAAGGCTTATTCATTTACTTAGGCGTGGTTTAACATCTATTTGGAGTTGGTTTGGGGTGCATTCAGAGTTGGTTTAGGGTTTCTTTAAGAGTTAGTTGGTTTCGAATTTATTTAGTGTGAGTGTGTGTTGAGGGTTTCCTTAGGGTTGCGTTAGCTTTTTTCCCCACCTGCCAGGTGAGGGTTGTTAGATTTTATGTCAGTTGCCTCCTCCTGCCTCCTCCTGCCTCCTCCTGCCTCCTCCTGCCTCCTGCCTCGTCCTCCTCCTCCTCCTCTCCTCCTCGTCCTCCTCGTCCTCCTTGTCATCCTTGTCGTCCTTGTCGTCTCGTCCTCGTCGCTCAACTGCGACCCGCGATCCACAGTGTTCTCTGCCGGACCTCAACCACGACCAGCCACGCCAGTGTTCCCTGCCGGACCTCAACCACGACCAGCCACGCCCAGTGTTCCCTGCCGGACCTCATCTGCGAGTATCCATGCCAAGTGTTCCCTGCCGGACCTCAACCGCGAGTATCCATGCCAAGTGTTCCCTGCCGGACCTCATGTAGGAAGATAAAATGTCAGATAGAGTGCCAGAAGATTTGCCAGGTAGAATGCCAGAAAATATGCCAGAAGATATGCCAGATAGATATGCCAGAAGATATTCCAGAAGATATGCCAGATAGAATGCCAGATAGAATGCCAGATAGAATGCCAGAAGATATGTCAGATAGAATGCCAGAAGATATGCCAGATAGAATGCCAGAAGATTTGCCAGATAGAATGCCAGAAGATTTGCCAGATAGAATGCCAGAAGATTTGCCAGATAGAATGCCAGAAGATAGATATGCCAGAAGATTGCCAGATAGAATGCCAGAAGATTTGCCAGATAGAATGCCAGAAGATTTGCCAGATAGAATGCCAGAAGATATGCCAGAAGATATGCCAGATAGAATGCCAAATAGAATGTCAGAAGATATGTCAGATAGAATGCCAGAAGATGTGCCAGTAAGAACATGTATAAATGTCATGGTGGGGATCACACGAAGTAAAGTAATTGGGGTTGGTTCTGGTGTAATTAAGGCTTGATTTATAGGGTTGATTTAGGGCCGTTTTAGGGTATTTTTTTATATTTTTATGATGTTTCTTAGGGGGTTATCTATGAGAAAAAAGGAAAAGCACACAAGCAGAAAAGCAAATAAGCAGAAAAGCAGAAAAAAAAGGAGAGGTAAAGAAGATCAAAGAAGCAGAAAAGTAGAGAAGCAAAGAAGCAGAAAAGCAGAAGCAAAGAGGCACGGAAAAGCAGTAAAGCAGAGGGGCAGGGAAAAACAGAAAAGCAGAGAAGCTGGGAATCAGAAATCAAAAAACTAACAAAACAAAACGGTAAAAAACATCCCTAAACAAGTAATAGCCGTCCTATCTTAAAGGTTCTAAAGGCAAAACTATCAGTCGTGTATCTTTTTTTCATTATCAAAGTCTTTCGATGGCTTGGGGCAACCACAGTCGCGTGCGTCGATCGATCCATCTAAGAATCTAATTTACAAACTCGCAGAAATGCAAGCGTGAAGCAACCAGGGCGTATGAACCCAGGAAAGGCCTGCCGTCCTTCCAAGATGCTGTCTTTAGTCTTGTCCCGTCATTCATCGTGACTCGAGATATCTACAAAGCAAATTTGGCAAGAATATCACATCCAAGCATTACTTCAACCATAACCAAACCAAAAAAAAGCCTTTGCAATGCTTCTATGGTCTTGTCTGAATCACGTGGTCAGAATCTTGGGCGCTGGCGTCTCTCGCCAGCCTGGACAAAGCCTCGGAATGCTCCCACGAAAATCAAATGCAAAAAAATGCAGAAACAAAATACAATAAAATGCAAAATCGCGCAATAAACAATCAAGAACACATCCCTGTAACATCTCGCAATGCTGTGCAACTATTCTCCGGGTACCAGCCTCCAATTCAAGCGGCTGTAGAATACATGGGAAAAATAAAGAATGGCTCCGAGGCGTGGATGCGACCCGCTGCAGATGCAATGAATTCAACACATTTCAACAGTCTTCAGACCAAAATTGATTGAGACCAGTGATATCAGTGATTGCCTTAAAAATTCCCAGCCACATGGAAAGCTCCTTCAAAAAATGGGAGGGAGCTGGGCTTTGATTACCTTTGACTGGCAAGCAAAAAGCGCAGTTCAAAAGGTGGATTCGGTATTCAAACATTTTGGAAGACATGCTGCATTCAATACGGAGATTGATGCTGTCCGGCTTGTGGCCAGTCGCCACTCATATCAAAAAAACGACCATCGGCTATTAGGCCATGCTCTCAGGCGACCATTTTACGGAAGTCTCGCATGGCAACGGTCTTCTCCCGGCTGTGCAACAGCTCAACGACGTGCAACTTGGTCTCGCACTTGGGCAATTCCCTTGCGAAGTCTAAAGCACTACGGCCTTTGGCTGTTTTCGCAGCTGGATCTGCATTGGCTGTTAGCAGCAAACGAATCATCCCGTGGTCTCCGCACTTAGCTGCAATGTGAATCGGAGACAACTTCTCCGGGCATTGTGACACATCGTTTACATCTGTCAAGCCATTGATCTGCAGGAACTTCTGGACCCGAGTCTCTCTTCGCTTCCTCCGTTCAATTCTTTGAGCCACAAGCCTCACAGGTTGACAACGCATCAAATCGTCAGAGTCTGAGTCTGAGCTTGCTGAGGTACTGCGTTGTCCAATGGAATCGTCCGAGTCTGCGCCTGAATCCCACTTCGCTTCTGGTGCAGAGTGAAAGGTGGTGCATCCCCAGCTGACCCGTGACGAATTGCATTTGGTCTTGAGAGCCTTGAGAACCTTCAGTTTCACTGCATGGTCTCCAATTCCCAGAGATGGTGCTGGTGGTGCTGGGGCCATACAAAGGTCACCGATGTCCACCTCCAAGGAATCAGCAGCAACACACTCATCTAGGCACAGCATGGGTGGCTGGAGCGTGGCCGTGATCTGCAGGCTTCCCATCTTCATAGCTACAGAAGTGAGCTGACTGTCTGGCTAACGGCTAACAGCCTGCCGGCTACGGTCAAGTCCCGCGCTGAAAACCACTCGAGCCGAGGAGAACTTGATTGCCGCGTCTGCCCGTCATGTCATATTCACCACCTGCCTTTCCCTCGGTCAGCAGGGGGCAAAATATGCCAACTACTCTTCTGCTTAAGATTCTGAATTTAGCAAGTCTGTGGCTCCTGTGGCTCCTGCGCTCCCTGACAAACAAGAATTAGAGAAAACACGGATCTGTGAGATGCGAGCAAGCACACGCACGTCCGCAACCCACCATGCGGGGCTTTGACAATCAATTATTGCGGCAGGGCCGGGCCCCAGGCATGTCAGCATCATCAGGGTACTCTTCGAATGCCTGGCTTACATGAGAAGTACTGTGGAGAATGGTTGTCATATTGCAGCACTTAGTATGCAGTGTGCTCATTGTGTGTGTGTCACCATATGTCACCATGTTAGTTTCTTTCAGCGCCCATTGGATCATTTGGAGACATCTCCCAAGCCCCTGGATTCAAACTTCAAACATCACCGTTTGGGCAAGACGTCGGAGGACTACAACTGGATTTATACGGGCATGCCTCCAAAAGACGTGCATCCGTCCTTGCAGGGACACAAAAATGCATGGGGCTGCTAGTAGCTGTGAGTGGAGCTGCCTTTGCATCACCATCAACACGCTGAAATTGCTTGTAATTACTTCGCGGCCTTTTTACATCTTTTTTTTACCCAGTACCCCTGCTCTACGACAGGCGTGTCCCTTGCGGAACGTGGAAGCTGGCCAGCAGCTCGTCACTGCAAAAGAATTAGGTCCTGCAAATTGGTGACCCGCGTATCAATCACCTCGTCCATGTCCCATCACCGCAGAGGTTGGACAGTGACATGCCTAAAATACAGCAGCTCAGGCGCTCAGCGAGCCCCGGGCAACCATGGTGGCGCCAAACGGTAGGCGGCCAAAAGAGAGCCTACGACCTACCTGGCTGCTAAGGCCAATCCCTACGAAGCCCTGTTACATCAAAATCATCGCAAATATAAAGCAACATAAGACAACATACCCTGTGGATCCAATGTTGGATCTATTTGCTGACATTTGCGGTAAACCTTGTTTTTTGACGTCTGTAGGCATTATTTGACGTCCGTAGCCAAAATTTGGCAACATTTGCTGGGGTAACCATAATTTTACCGTAAAATGCTGTGAGCACAGGCGAAAAGTGGCAGGGACCCATATAAGATGAGCGGTCAATCCTGAACAGAACACGGTTTATCACGTTTTGTAACGGTATTTCCGACAAATGTCATAATTTTAAGTGGCAAAAAAATCATTCATCACGATTTTGAACTGCATATGGCCATGATCAACTCGCATGCGCATCTTCCAAATAGAGGATGCCTGCGGTTCTTTCTCGATTTCCGACAAAATCCGATGGATTTCCGACACGTTCCGGCAAATGTAACCAAAATCAAGCGTTAACGCAAATGTAGCTGTATTTTGACTACATTTCTATTTTTGATCTATAAGTCGACATCGATCCTCAGGGATAAGCAACCTCATCACACCTACAGAATCAGTCGGGACAGTCCAGATCGACTGGATTCACCATCCAAACAGGGTGAGAAAATCACATCTCACTTAGATGATGTCTAAGCATGCTCTATGTATCTCTAGTTCCAGTTTAGGCCTCCTTCAGGCACTGGCCTTTGCAGCCCTTGCTGCCTTTACACGTGCAGCAAAGCTCCTGCATAGCGCCAACGCTGTATGGGAAGTAGCAGAGCAAAAGAGTGCGAAAAAGAGTCGGCAAAGTGTCAGACTGTGCTGCGCATCATTGATGTGCAACAAAATGGATAGAGTGTATAGATATAGACTATATAACGTATAGGCTAACAAATCCAGCAAATACAAATAAACACATAACATCAAATAACATCACATAACATCAAGTACTGTAACTCTGACAGGGTTCCCATCACATACAAACATGAGTCAGGGTGAAAAAGGAAAGTGTAGGCTCCTACCATGCTGCTGCGTAAAAGCGATATGTGGGCCATGTTGAGTAATTAATCTCTGATCTGATCTGCCGTCAATTTCCATGTAGCGAGGCGGAAAGACAAATCCAGGAGCTGTGCAGCTACACTGGCTGTACAATGTACAATGATTCATGGGGCTCGAGTATGGGTGAGGAGACGAGGGACAGGTTCAAAGTTTTTTTGGGTCTTGCACCTTCTAAGGCGTACCGGCAGGGAGTAATCACAAAAGTTTTTCAAACGCAAAGAAGAAACCTGCCCTTCATCTCTTTTCCCGGGTGATGCCAGGCGTGCTCTTTGTCAAAGCCGGTCTTTGTTCTCGCTGTGCCAGCACTTTGCACATTGCGCCAAGCTGGAGGGGAAATCAAAGCCCCAACAGCTGATGTTTTCGAGGATTGAAGCCTAAGTCTTCCACAAATCTTCACGCAGCTTCACATCCCCCTGCAGAGACCCAGACCGTCGAGCTGGAGAGCTGGATTGATGGTGACCTATGGATGACCCATGTGGAACTGCAAGCCTTCCTTGCAAACTGGTTCCTTTTGGAGGACGCGGTAGTGCGCAACCACCAATTTTTTTTACACTCGCAAAAACCAGGAAATGCCCGAAACATAAAACTTGTCATAGGATACCTGCTAAAATCCAAATACTAGCACCATCTAACACCCCAACCCTGTTGCCTTTGACGTCCGAAACCAAGCTGCGTCAATGAAAACTTCCTTTTCTCGGCCTGCCATGTGCAACATCACCACACATGGACGCTTCCAGTTGGGCAGCGTCTTTTGCACCTTGTCATTCACTGTCGCTAACAAATCCTCTGAGTCTAAGTTCCTTCCTTGTGCAATGGACTAAAAGTGACCCTGGAAAAAGGTGGAAATGTCCACTTCAAGAAATTTTGATGAGCTCTCCTGGGGCCCCTTCGCCCACCGCCTGGGGTGCCATTTCTTGCCATTGGGCGGCATAAAAGGAGGCTGAAAGCCGTGCATGCCTTGCTGACAGTGGTTGTACGTGTGTGTTGCCTTGCAACACGTGCTCGGCATCCGAGGATCCCAATGGTTTTGCGGGTTCGAAAATTGAAAGTGTGTTGGGCTAGGACACGCTGTAGCATGTGCTATTGTGACTTATGCTACTTATATACACCAGTGGTGCCCGCACGCGGCGGGGCGGAAGTTGCCTTAGGGATCTATATAGAACTTGCGTGCGCCGTGCGCCAGCCAGGCCCGTGCACGCGTGCTTTGTGCGAAGCTGTTGCGCTGATGTTGTCCAAGTGTCATGACCTGCGCGCGACCCCGGGCAAAGCAACGCCAAGCGAGCGCTTTCCACACACTTCAGAGTGCGCGCTTCACACCCTGCACTTCGCACTTCACACTTGCGCTTCACGCTCGACACTTCATCTCATCTCAAATCATGTGAGCTGAGCTCTTCTCATTTCATCCCATCTCTTCTCACAGGTCATCTAAGTAAGTTCCTCTCAACTGTTTTCATCTCATCCGAGCAGTCTCATCTCCCCGAAGTTCGTCTCAACTCATCTCAGCTGTTCTGCACGCCAGAAAGCTCTTACTATCAGAGAGAAGTCTCTTGCACAAAAAAAAAACATTGGGCGCAGAAAGTTTTTGCACACAGACACTTGGGACACAGATGCATTTACACAGAAAAGCCTTTCCAAAATACTTTGTACGATAATGTACTATACAAAGCTCGCACAAAATTGAGAAAATCAGCTGACAAATCACTACCGCAGGCTTGATGCAGCCACTCCAATACGATTTACGATGTCCTGCTGCAAAAGACAATAGTATTACGCATGCAGCCGCGGCACCAAGCGACCTTGACGCAAGCATTACAATGCGATATCGAGATATTGAATCGCAAAATACAATAGAATTACGCGCAACAGCGTGAGAAATTGCAGCTCCAAAACCGGATCTCGGCGCCAAAGTAAAAAATTACTTTACTTCGTGTGATCCCCACCATGACATTTATACATGTTCTTACTGGCACATCTTCTGGCATTCTATCTGACATATCTTCTGACATTCTATTTGGCATTCTATCTGGCATATCTTCTGGCATATCTTATCTTCTGGCATTCTATCTGGCATTCTATCTGGCATATCTTCTGGCATTCTATCTGACATATCTTCATTCTATCTGGCATTCTATCTGGCATCTCCATCTGGCATATCTTCTGGCATATCTGACATATCTTCTGGCATTCTATCTGGCATTCTATCTGGCATTCTATCTGGCATATCTTCTGGAATATCTTCTGGCATATCTATCTGGCATATCTTCTGGCATATTTTCTGGCATTCTACCTGGCAAATTCTTCTGGCACTCTATCTGACATTTTATCTTCCTACATGAGGTCCGGCAGGGAACACTTGGCGTGGATGCTCGTGGTTCAGGTCCGGCAGGGAACACTGGGCCCGGATACTCGCGGTTGAGGTCCGGCAGGGAACACTGGGCGTGGATACTCGCGGTTGAGGTCCGGCAGGGAACACTGGGCGTGGATGGTCGTGGTTGAGGTCCGGCAGGGAACACTGGGCGGGGATGGTCGTGGTTGAGGTCCGGCAGGGAACACTGGGCGTGGATGGTCGTGGTTGAGGTCCGACAGAGAACACTGTGGATCGCGGGTCGCAGTTGGACGAGGAGGACGACGAGGAGGACGACGAGGAGGACGACGAGGAGGACGACGAGGAGGAGAGGAGAAGAGGAGAGGAGGAGCAGGCAACTGACATAAAATCTAACAACCCTCACCTGGCAGGTGGGGAAAAACACGATTTTGAAGCACTTTTTAAAAGGAATTTTAAAAGGAAAATCACAAGCGCCAAAATGAAAAACATAGTGGCAAATCACTACAGGAGGTGGACAATGTCATCCCTCCACGTCCCAAATTTTGGTCATTCCCGCATGTAAACGCAATATTTAAGAAGTCATCCCTTTGTCATCCCTTTGGCCTTTGGCCTACTGTGAGCGCTACAAATCCTTGATCGTTTTTTGTGGTTACTTTTGGGCAAGAGGAGTGGGTTGCGTTCTATTTAGATTGTGTTTCATTGGTTCAAAATGTTCGCGGGCCAGGACATGGAAGGTGCCTTCCCCATTGTAAACGCAACAAAAGTCCGTTGGTTATGAAACGTCAAAATCTCAAAGTTGATGTCATTTGTGTTCGTTTGTGCTTCGTTGGTTCTAAATGGTTGCGCAATACGAACATGGAAGGTGTCTTCCCCACTGGAAACGCAACAAAAATACCTTGGTGATGAAACGTCCAAGTTCAAAGTTGGTGTGGTTTGTATTCGTGTTTTATTGGTTCAAAGTGATCGCGCAACACGCGCATGGAAGAGGCCTTCCCCATTGGAAACGACAAAAATTCAAGGGGCGCCGAAAAAAACTTGACAATGTGTTTGAATCCGGCAACTACAACTATTGACTCACTGCCAAAAACAAAAGAAGTTTCCCACAGAATCTAAGGCACGATGGATTGTTCCACCTGGGGTACGCTCAGTGCCGTGCCTGTGCGTTCATGAAACTTGATGTACAGAAGAAGGTCCTTGCACTCTTGGTAACTGAGGCTCTTGTTGGGCGTCCGGCCCATCTTGAATTCCGCGGGGCACTGCGAAGAAAAAGGCTGCGAGAAGTTGCGCGCTATGGCATACAGCCGCTTCCGACTCACCCGCAAATCTGCTAAGATATTCTCCGCATGGGTGGCGTGCTGCAAATCTGCGTCCGGAGACAGAATCAGCAAGCGAATCAAGCAATAAATTTCCCAACGGCTTTTGGTCGTGGGAGCCAGGAGAGTCTGAGGTGTATGCAAAGTCGGCCTTCAACTTCTCAACAGTGTAATCTGGTGGCAAACACATGGTTGTGGAGGCACCTTTGTCAGAAATGGGTTGGTCAAGGCATGCTGGAGAAGCTTGCGCACCTGCAGCTTTAGATGTCACCATGTCTCTAAAAGCTTGCTTGTGCTCTTCGGAACTTGCTTTCCACAATTCAATGCGTTGCTTTTGAGATTTGCGGCTGTCTCCATCCAAAAAAGCTTGGATTCTCGCATTCCACACCATTTCCGACTCTCGGTTCTTCTTGGCCCAGGCATGTGGAGGGGAAGGCTCTTCCACATCAGTTGCGGCCAGCGGCTGGTCAGCAGATGCAGTTTCGGCAGCGGCAGCTTTGCATGCTGGAGTTGCGCTTTCTACTGTGCAATCAGTTGCTTCTGTTTGAATTGCAGCGTGTATGGTCTCTTGGCTTTCCCAACATGCAAAGCAACAACCTATCACAGGACTTTTGTTGTCTTGAGTGATTTCTTCAGAGCAAAGAATGCAGTGAGTAGCTTTTGCCTTTGGTTCCTTCAAGCATCTCTTGTTCAGAGAGACGTAGAAAAAAAAGCACTTGGAGCAGTACTTGGGAATGGGAGCTGCGTTAGCACTACACAGCTCTTGGCCACAGTCAGCGCAGCAGCTGGCTTTGTTTGGAGGTGGTTCACGCGCTGCTGGTAGAGGATCTGCAGATGAAGAAGCACCTGGCCATGAAAAACAAAGTTTGGATTGGACGAGATCTGGACGAGATCCGGACGAGACCAGAAAACCCCAAAGTCAAGACACTGCCCAAACCCCGGCCCCAGCCTTCTTTTTCACAAACTGCAGAGGGCGTGGAAGAAGCTACTGCAGCACACGAACCCTTGCTTCCAGAATAGCCAGCAGAACTTGTTTTGTTGGTCTTCTCGCCATCTGCCTGATGACCAAATCGTCTTCACCGTGAGGCCATTCAACGCCCCATTCCAAGCATGCATCTGCCAACTTCAGGAGAGGAGGAGAGGAGAAGAGGAGGAGAGGTTTGTTTGACTATGGACTATAGATCTCCGCATAATCTGATTCCATTCACACCGCACAACAGATCTTAAAACAAATAGTTTTGATGGTCTTCGCCTTCGTGGCCTTCACTGCCTTCATTGCCTTCATCACAATCGACTTGGGCATCTCCAAGAGAAGCACGGGCCCGCACAAGAATTGGCTTGAATATCAATGGCTCACACATGCTCACACAACAAAAACTGTCTTTCCCCCAAGCTAAACGCAGCATTTGAAACTCTGATGCAACACTGCCAGACCTTCATTTCCGCATGGAAACGTTCCTTTCAGTCAAAAACAAGGTTGTTGCAAAATCCCGCATTCAGGTTGCGGAAAAAATGAAAAAGACGACATCCTAAATGTGCTTCCCCCAAGCTAAATTCATCAATTTACAAAAAAAAAAGTGATGACTTTGTCATTTACCTGTATTGCAACCTTGATGCAGCCACTCCAATACGATGCACGGCTCTCAGCTGCAAAAGACAAAAGTATTACGCACGCAGCCGCGGCGCCAAGCAACCTTGACGCAGCCATTACAATGCGTTTTGCAGCATCACGTGGCAAACACGCATCTCTCTACGCACATGGCAACAAAACGTGACACCACTCATGCAGCCATTACACTGCGATCTGCAACCACGGATGCAACAAGCGCATAGAAGCACGCACACATGAACAACCACACGTTGCAAAACACCAAGGGAGAACCGATTCGACGATGAAACGAGCGCAGCGGCACCCGCCGCACACACGAGGTACCTTTCATCGCCGGCCGACGCCGCTTTACACGGAAAAAGACACAGTTTCGTGCTCCGGCTTCCTCCCCAAAACAAACGCCAAGTCTCACGCCACTCTTCGTGCGTTTCTTTTCTGTGAAATATTGTTATCTGATGTACTGTTTTGTGAAGAAAAGTCTCACACCACTCCACCCTTCGTTCCCTTCTTTTGTGTGATGTATTGTTGTGTGATGTAAAGTCTCACACCACCCTTCGTTGATGTATTGTTATGTGATGTATTGTTATGTGATGTGTTGTTATGTGATGTAAAGTCACTTGGATAAAAGTCATCCGTATCTCGGAAGATTGCTTCCCAACTTCCTTTGATGATATGTGTCTCTATATATATATATAATGCATATATATATATATGCTTACAGTACAGTATATTACACGTGCCTAGTTTGCAATGAGTGTTAAAGTGGTTCCATAATTGAAGCCTGCCGCTGTCAATGCTGCCCAGTTGCCCGCTGCATGCCAAAGAGGTGCCTCGCCAACATATCGCTCAAATAGATTCAAATCCTGAACCCCTTGTTCACTTCTTACTTCTTGCAGTTTGCATTTCATTACAGTTCCATATTTGTTCCAATCAAAATTAAGAAAGGCTCAGGGGGACCTGATCTGTCCGTGAGGGCCTCGCTGCAATTGGAAACAGTTGAACGTTGAGAGCTAACTCGCTCTGCTACTGCTAAACCTTCGAACACACATTTAAAAAATCTGCAAACTGTTGGTTCCCTCTTAGGGTGGCTATGATATCTTACGATATATCATGGTGGCCAGTTGCCTGGCCGGAGGCTGCCAAGCTGCAGGCATTGGAGGAACTGCAGGCACTGGAGGAACTGCAGGAAGGAGCGAAAGATCAAGCCTGAACTCATGTATATGTGCGATTATGTATACACACACACATATATATATAATATATATATTGTGTGTGTGGGTGTATGTATGTGTATTCATGTATATATATATATACACACATATATATATACACATATATATATACATATATATATATACATATACATATATATATCTCTCTCTCTATCTCTCTCTCTGTGGATGCATTGTATCTAAAATCAGCAATGGTCAAGAATGACGTTCAAGGCAAGTGTGACTAGCGCATTCAAATCTACGAGTATATAATATATAGTTGAAAGACATTGAAAGGTGATTTGGACAACAGCTCCGAAAAGGGATGAAAAGGGGTCAAACAAACAGAACTTTGCCAGTGCACCTGGCGGAACCCCAAAAGAAAGATGCACGAAAAAAGGCAGTCGAGGGCGACAATATGTTCCGAAACGCGGAATGGAGAAATAACTCGGAGCTTTAGATCAGCACGTGCTCGTATGAGCACGTCCTGTAGCCACACCATGTTTAAGTAAGGCAACAAGACACGCCAACGCATCCGCCAAGGAACCCAAACGGTAGATTCGGCATAGGTGTGAAGTCTCTTTGATTGTTGGGCCCTCGGCTCAGGGATCCCGTAATGATGCTCAGGGAAGATATCTGCCTGTCCGAAACTGTGCACGCACATTTGTGTATTCTCGATAATTATTCGCAAAGCTTGGATGTCCAAGCAGGTTCGAGACGGTTCGAGCATATTCTGGCCAAATGATGCCAAATGATTGTATGACCCCATGGTGCCTTCTGAATGCTGGATGCTTCAAACTCAGCGGCCGAACTTTCTCATCAACCAATCTCCATGCTGGATGAAGTCACCCCGGACACAGCTGTGGCATGCTGTCAGTTCTTTGCTGAAAATGAGTCCTCTCCTCGAGGGCTCTACCAGGTAATAGCCTCCTGGGGATTCCCCTGCCTCTCAATCCTGGGACCCCGGCACATCATCTGCCCTGTGCAGATCATCGCTTGAGCTTGCAGTCTGCACTGGTTGTCCATCAAACCTTGAGCAGGCAGAGTGCTCAGGTAACTCACAAAGGGATGGCCTTCAAATTGCCCAACACAATCTCTAGCACTCTAGCATGGACACACTGCGCCTTGGATTCCCGCCCTCACGTGCTTCTACTTTTTCTACATTTTTCTACTCTGTCACTTTATCATATTTTATCTGGGGGTTGAGGATTTTGTTGTGGTTGATGGGTCAGCACAACACTGAGGAATCTGCGTGCTCTCTCTCTCTCTCTCAAGGCTCATCATTTTCTGAGTCTGGTCATACCAAGGCTTATCAATGCTTATCATCTTCCGGGCTGCTCAGCAATTTTGATGCTGAGAACGCAGTCCGTTCGAGAATACTGAAAGCACAAATTTCCTGGGGATGGTTGATCCCTTGGCTGTGTGGCAATTTGCATGCTGGAATAGGAATCAAGAAAACTCATTACAGATCATTACAGTATGCAATGACAAGAACTCCACATTCACCTCTGCTTATCGCCAAGGTACGCATTTCGGACACTAGCACCTGCTCGTGGTCCACCGGGTGGCACCTATGCGGTCTCTAACATCCCAACAGGAGTGCCTGCTGACACTGTCAACCCTGAGAGACCAAAGAGTGGCACAGGCTCGGCTCATAGAAAAATTGCCCGCGCACTGGGCCCGCACACAATATATACGTACAAAAATCTAGATGTGTTCTGTAACATTTGTTCTGCAAAAAGATTACATATGTAACCGTATGTATTTACAGAACACGAGGCCCTTTTTTACAGAACACAAGACCCCGTTTTACAGAACACGAGACCCCTTTTTTACAGAGCGCGAGATCCTTTTTTTACAGAACACGAGCCCCTTTTTTACAGAACACGACGCCCTTTTTTACAGAACACGAGGCCCGTTTTTACAGAACACGAGGAACCCTCTTTACAGAACACGAGATCCTTTTTTACAGAACACGAGACCCTTTTTACAGAACACGAAGGCCCTTTTTACAGAACACGGGAACCCGTTTTACAGAACACGAACCCCCCCAAAGGCTCTAAAGAAAACGTGATAGGGTAACTGCCTAATTTATATAAATTACCATGTTTATCCATTTTGTGTGTGTGTTGTCTGCGAAAATCCTTTGCAGGCAGGTAAAAGAACATTGCAGCACAGATCAGGACCCCCAGATTGAAACCCTGAACCTGAGCACATCTCGTAGATTTCGACTCTGCTCCACAGGGTCTTCGATGTGCAAATGGCCTTCCTGACCTCAAAGATTGGATAAGGACAGTTGGGGAACAGCACAATAATGATATAATCATAATCAATACAGTCAAGACATTGTCAAGACTAAACAACCTGAACATCCCTCTTCACGGTGGTTGATCTAGATTCTAGATTTTTTCATCCCGAAACGGTCATTTGTAAAAAAAATGCGCAAACTCCAAGTAACATCAAGTAACTGCACTGCAGGATAAGTTTTCGCAGGACAAATCTTATTTTTAGGGAAACAAAGTAAGTCGCGTATGCAGATTCAGTCGCTACCAGTACCTGCCAGATTAATAATTACTTCATGATAGGACGCATCACAGAATCCCTTCTCACAAGAGGTTCTTGTTTAGTTAGTGGGTTTGAATTGTAAGGCCACTGGGCAATCCCCGGCAAAATGCACGTTCACTTTTGCCCCCTTCTTCGAAAAACTTTCGCGAAACTTTCGCAACAATCTCATACAATCTCCATATAGACTGCATGTATACTATTGGTGACTCATTGTGATATCAAACTTGCACGAAACATTGCGGAGGAAAAAGTTAAAGTGAGGGTGGTACATGGTCGAAGGAAGTTTAGAAGTCAAACTTCCGACAATATGGACAGATGAAAAGCAGAGATGGGAAGAGTCAGAGAAGAGAAGAAGAGAGAAGATCAAAAAAGAGAAAGTTTCAGAAGAGAGAAGATCCAGGCACGCGAAAAGGTAGGAAAGTCGCGAAACACTGTGACTGCATGTATACTATTGGTGACTCATTGTGATATCAAACTTGCACGAAACATTGCGGAGGAAAAAGTTAAAGTGAGGGTGGTACATGGTCGAAGGAAGTTTAGAAGTCAAACTTCCGACAATATGGACAGATGAAAAGCAGAGATGGGAAGAGTCAGAGAAGAGAAGAAGAGAGAAGATCAAAAAAGAGAAAGTTTCAGAAGAGAGAAGATCCAGGCACGCGAAAAGGTAGGAAAGTCGCGAAACACTGTGTTTTCCCCCATGTGTGCAACCACTCCAAAAAACACAACTCCCACCACCTGTCGGTTCATCTAGCTGAAGTTGTGGGAAATTCAGAAGCAATCGATGAAAATTATGCGTGTGCATGCTTATGGTGCCAATCAGCTGTCAGCCACTACCAAGATGCGACAGGTACCGCCTTATGGATCAGCAGGATGTGCTTGTTCCATTCGCAATCACCCTCTTACACACTAAATATATCTATATCTACATAATCTACATAGGCGTCAATGGGACCCTTGTTTTTTTGACAAGGTGGGGGGTCAAAAAAACAAGGTGCCCGGCGTCAATCAATAGGCCTTTGTAAAGTTATGATTGCTAGGATGGCACCGAAATCACACGATTCTGTCGTGTAACCAAAATTAGCAGAGATGGCCAACAGACCTTCTGTCGCAGGGACCAGTGACAGGGTGCACCCATTGTTGTGTTATAGAATTCTTGCCTGAGATCTGTGGCATGGTATTTACTATGTATTTACTATGTATTTTTGATACGCAATGGGGTCATCCAATCCATCTCCCTAGCGCCATTTTCATTCAAAATCCAAAGCCAAGGAACGCCCCTTGAGATCATGAAACTCGGTGGCATGGGTGCAATGCAGCTGTCGCGAGCGCTTACCCAAACGCACAGAAACCACCTGGTCAAACTGAAATTTGTTTGTTTCATCCGGAAATGGCTTTGATTGGCTTTGGCTCCCCCCCTCAGCAAATGTAATCAGCAAGCCGGAAGCTTTGAAAACGAAAAGTCAAAACCTGTATCTTTCTTTTCTGTTGAATCTTTCCCCTTTATTCCCAAATCTGCCATACATTCCGCAACCTCCCCATGCTGATAGCAAGTGCCCCATGACTCTACAGTGATGGTATTTCCATGAAGCTTATGACATGATGTGGTGACATGGTACGCCATAAAGAATATAAAGAATTTAGGACATTTTAGGACTAGGATTCTAGGACGGAATAAGAGGAACCCATGGAAACTGCGAGGATTTGCCCCATCGCTCTGAAAGTGGCTCTGTTCAAGGCAGAATGACAATGCCCTCATTTGCACATGGTAGCGCCTCCTTGCCCCATTGGAATGGATGGCACTGTCCAGTCGGCCCAACAGAACCAGCATAGAAAGCGAAAAAGCCTTGGCTTGGCTCAAAGATGCTCAAAGCCAGGACCACTGATGCGGCAGTGGCAAGTAAGGCAACAGCCCAAGTATCAAGGGCGAAAAAGACATTACACATGTGAAGATGTGAAAGACGCGTATGGCAGGAGCAAACTAGAAGAGGAAGAAACCGAGAGCATTGGCCCACTCCAACGCAGCCGGGCCACCTGCTACAAGGGTCCATAGATCTCCTTGGCACATCAAACTGTGCAAACATCAAAAGCCATGGCTCCTCGTAAGAGGCTCTTAAGAGATAAGTAACCAACAGACAGAACAAATCCATACAAATCCCTCCTGCTTCATGCTTCCTAAAGCTCCTCAGAACAAAGCACATAAAGCACATAGGATGTCAAACCATCTGTAAACTCCGCAGGATATATATATACACGATAGAGTCGGATACTTGGAGGAAATGGCTTGAGTCGAACCCATCCACTGGTCCTATCTGGTCCTGCTGTTTCAAAAAAGCAGACTGGGGAACATGCAAGAGATATCAAGAGATTAGATCATCACTGTGGCAGTGTCAAAAGATATCAAAGGTATCTGTTTCTATAGCCGGCCCAATATTCCCAACTGAGTTGGCCAAAAACACCCAAGAGCCCGATGTACGTTGCAACAGCATGCAACGGCGTTACATATTGGCACCCTTCCAGTCCCCCCAATTTGTTTATGCACAAGGAAGCCTTCTGACTTCTGAGCTGTCCTTAGGACGTGCCACTGTGAGTGATCCTTTGCACCCACGGAAACTGGACACGACAGGGTTCAGGGCAGACCGATGCGCCTTTGTCCATTGGGCCTGAAAGCACGGCACAACAAGTACAATCAAAAGGGATCAAAGAGAATGAAAGAGCCCAATAAAAAACCATTAAAAATAGTGGATGGCACACGGGCATCGCACTGCGTCTGTGTCGAGTTATGTTTTGAACATCATCGACCTACTCGATGCAGAATGCCTGCAATGGCAGCCCAAATGAACCATGATCCGCACGCACACACATCATGCAAATGGTTGCACGAAATGCAAAGGCTTGCAGTTGCACGAATGACATGTCCAGGCCGACTATTGAAGCGGGCCATCAGCAAATGTCAACGCCTGGTTGAGGGCGAGCTCAAATCCATCCAAGTCCACTCGGGCAAAGTCACTTGGATGATCGTGACGACGCAACAACCAAACTATCAAATATTTGATCCAGGAAGCCCCGCCGTACAAACGCCAATAGCTCATGGGTCGGGGATAGCGCTTCCGGTCTTTCGCAACAAAACAGCCCCGGACATCGGCTGCATCTGTGGAGCACATAAACTCAATCACTCTTGGAAGCTGGTCGCAGGAGCTTTGCATCCAAAGCACGTTGGCCATTCCAGCTCCATGTGGGCCGAAGGCAAGGTATGCCGAATTGAAAAGTCCTCAGTCACAGTGATATGTTTGTATATAAGGACCAGGTATGCTTACGATGCTTCTGTGGACTTATGTACTAGTAAACAATAGTGAACACATGTCAACAAGAACACCCCAGATTGCAATTGTTGCACGTCTGCGGGCCCATCTATCTGAACAGACCAACTCCATTGACCCACTGTTCAAAACAAACCTAATTATATAGAGATGTTAGAATATTAGAGTCCTATGCGTAGTATGTACGGGCTGCATGGGTTGGAGGGATGTTGGAGGGATGTTGGAGGGTTAAGTCAACACATTTCGCTTTCTGTCGGCGCACCCACGTGTAGACAACGCATGGAGTCAACTCACCTGCGTGAAGTCAAGGCGCTCTGCACAAAGCCTATGCCATGAGCATACTGCAAGTGACATCAAAGTACGCACTACTGAAGTCATGCCAAAACCGTGACAGAATACGAACACAAATTTTCATAGGTTTGCATAGTTTCGATGCGCATGCGCGTCCTTTCGTTTGAAATGGGGATCATTGGGGACGCACTCGAGTTTGAAAAGGAGAAAGCATTGCCACTATTTGCCACTTCGATCCACTTAGAGTCACATTCGCGATTGCACCTCTTCGTGCAACATCGTGCAACAGCACTTCATGTCAGTTCATGGTATCTCCAATGCACATACCACAAGATTCTCATCCATCAAGACTGCAAGCACAGAAAAGGGAACTGCATGGGCACACTGCCGAGTAAACTTCAAACTGATCGAGTCGACTTAAGCCCGTGCAGGAAGAGAGGAAAAGGAACCAGCCCGCAGATCACCACACATGCAGACATCATCTTAGAATTGAAGGCTACATGAACAGCGTGATGTGCCCTAAATATCCTAAATATATACTAAATACACTGCATCCTGTTCGATTCCATTCGCACCGAAAGAAAAATGTTGACAAGTCGAAATAAGCATCGATACTGCTCTTTAAAGCTTAATGATGTGCCATCAGCAGATGCGCCAGTGAAAGACACAATTTCGTCTGATCGGTTGTGAGCTCTTAGGGTTTTCTCCGCGAGCTCGAGCAAAGTCTGAGACTCAGCTTCCTTCTTGCTGCAACGGAGGGACGAAAGACATGTGTACACACACAAGTGACAAAGGACATCAAAGGACAATACTGTACTTCCAATAATTGTGTAGTGTATAATTGAAGAAAATTGCGCAGACATATATGCAAACATACACACACAGTTAATTACTCATCATATCTCATCATAGGGAGAACAGACAATAGGGAAATAATGGGAAATACGAGAAACAATGTCGATCAAAGGAAGTCACAAGACATTTCCAAAACTTTAAAACTGGCAGCATCTGTCAGCAAAGGAGGTCTCCTCCAACAGCCGGCTGTGCCTGGCAGTGGCCCGCTGGCGTTTGTAGTAGATGACCTTCTCCACCTTGAACTGTCGATGTGTTCGAAGGCTGAACCTTCCGGAATGGAGCAAACGCTTTGCACTTTGAAAGCGTTGTGTAAGCATCGTGTGATCATTTAAAAGCCACTTGTGCTGACACAAGTGAAAAATGTTTGATTTCCTGTTACATCCTGCTTGAAGTTCCTGCTCCCTTGTTTCCCTTCTTCAGTTTCCGTAATGGCGTTTCCCCTAGGCCCTGGATTCTTGAGTTTTGAGTCCTGAAGTTTTTCATCGTCACTTTCTATACCTCTGGGACTTTTAAGCCGGGAAACTGATGCAAAGCTGAGGACAACTCCGAAATGCGCAAACGCTCTGGTCTGGAAATTTCTAGGCTTTCAGGCTGAAGGAAAAGAAGTTCCTTCTCTGCACAAACCTTAGTTGGGCCAAGTCCGGACACGTGCATACAAGGCCGCAGCAAGAGGACAAACTCAGACAGCAAAAATGCCTTGTTTAAATTCAAGGAAGGCGCCAAGGTTTCAACAGGCACGAAGACGAGCCGATCAAAAAAATCTGGCAAAAACCATTCCATGAAGCGTTTGACGCTCGAGTCTGGGTCCAGTTGAATCGCGATCTTCGCCGCTGGCTTCTCTGTCAATACATGCACCACCACGGGCAAAACATCCATCAGGATGTGCCCATACTGGAAGTTTTGAGGAACAAAGCCCCTGTAGACCTGTATCAGAGCTCTTGGAGCACAGCTCAAAAACTGTCATAGGCATATGCCTTCATTATATTATACCACAAGAAACAAGGTGGGCCAGAGAACCCAGAAGCAACACGGCACACAGCACGCCTTTTTTAAAAAAATATTGTGGTGTGGGCAGCTGTGCTCTGCGCGAAATCCAGGCAAAATCTTGACTGAAACATCGTGCGCACTGATGGTATCAGGGGCCACAATTCACCACAGCATGCTGCGTCAGCTGCGTCTAATTACATTCTTCTAGTCGCTATTTCTGCTAATGAAATTTACTCTATCCCATCTTTCTAGTCACTGTTTATTCCTGGGTTCTCGTTTAGTTTGCTTCGCCGCAAAGGGTGCGAGGACGAAGCGTGGACGGACAGAACACCGTGCGAAATGAAAACTAAAAGACGGAGGGAGTTGACCAAAACATCATGAAAACGAAGATACCCAGTCAGTCCAAAGGACGAGTTTAACGCGGCCGTTAGAGTAAAGGACCTAAATGACTAAAGGCCTCAAAAAAATCATTACCTTGAAAAAAAAATCCGCACCGTAAGATCAGCAGCAGCCATATAGAGCGGGAGCACTTATGAGAAAAATTGGTCACAAAATCGCAAAACCATTCTTTTTGCATGTTTTGCACAAACCTGATTTTGAGGGTTTTTCAATGTTTTTCACGGCCTTTTCACGGGGTTTTCACTGGCTTTTCATTGCCTTTTCACGGTTTTTTCACAGTGTCACTATTTTCGTAAACTCGAAGTTGCGCCCTAAATTTTTCGAGCATTGGATATCTTTGGGGGCGGGACCTTGCTCCACTAAGTCTCACAAAAATACGACCTCAAAAATTATCACATTACAAAAAACCTCAGTCCTAAAGGCCTAGTTTAACCAGGCCTTTAGCAAAGGCCTAGTTTAGCGAGGACTTGGACCGACGGGGGTGTGAAGATGACACATGGTGAATGATCATGAAAAATGAGACATGATGAAAGGTGGGTAAAGACTTCTCTGTACAAAAGCTTCTGTGCGTAAAAGATACTGTGTGTAAACGTGTCTGTGCATACAAGTTTCTTTGTGTAAAAGTTCCTCTGTGTAAAGGTTTTTTGTGAAAAAACTTCTGTGTGCAAAAGCTTCTGTGTGTAAAAGTTTCTGTCTGTAAGTTTCTTTGCGTAAAGGTTTCTGTGTGTAAAAGTTTCTGTGGGTAAAAACTTCCCTGTGTAGAGGTTTTTTGTGTAAAAACTTCTGTGTGTAAGAATGTGTAAGAGCTTCTGCGTGGAAAAGTTTTTGTGTAAAACGTCCTCTGTGTGTGTGTAAAAGTTTCTGTTTGTGAAAGTTTCTTTGCGTACCAGCTTCTGTGTGTAAAAGTTCCTCTGTGTGTAAAAGCTTCTGTGAGTAAAAGTTTCTCTGTGTCAAAGCCTCTGAGTGTACAAGCTTCTCTGCGTAAAAGTTCCTCTGTGTAAAAGCTCCTCTGTGGAAAAGCTGCTCTGCTTAAAAGGATGTGAAAGGCTTCTCTGTGTAAAAGCCTCTGTGTGTGCGTGTGTGCAAGCTTCTCCGTGTCAAGACTTCTTTGTGTAAAGATTTCTCTGTGTAAAAACTGTTCTGTGTTAAAGCTTCTGTGTGTAAACGCCTCCGTGTGTAAAGGCTCCTCTGTGTGAACCCGACTGTGTGTAAAAGCTCCTCTGTGTAAAGGCTTTTTGTGTGTATGTAAAAGCTTCTGTGTGTAAAAGTTTCTGTGTGTAAACGCTTCTGTGTATAAAGAAATTCTTTGTGTAAAGTGTAAAAGCTTCTGTGTAAAAGCTCCCTTGTGTGTACAAGATTCGCTGCGTAAAAGCTGCTCTATGTCATAGTAAAAGTTCTATGCGCCGTAAGGTTGTCTGTTTGTAAAACCTTCCGTGTGTGAACGCGTCTGTGTGTACAAGATTCTGTGTGCAAATGCTCCTCTGTGTAAAGGACACCAAAGAGCACGATCTAGAGCACGAGTTTTGCACGGAGGGGGACACCAAAGAGCACGATCTAGAGCAGATTTTTGCACGGAGGGGAGCACCAACGAGCACGATCTAGAGCACGATTTTTGCACGTAGGGGAGCACCAAAGAGCACGATCTAGAGCAGGATATGCAAGATTTTGCGCACGAAGGGGAACTCCAAAAAAGCACGATCCAGACCACGACTTTCTGCACGAAGGAGAACAATTTTCACAGAGCCCACACCAAAAAGCACGAGCTAGAGCACGATTTTTGCACGGAGGGGAACACCAAAGAGCACGATCTAGAGCACGATTTTTGCACGGAGGGGAGCACCAACGAGCACGATCTAGAGCACGATTTTTGCACGGAGGGGGGCACCAACGAGCACGATCTAGAGCACGATTTTTGCACGTAGGGGGGCACCAAAGAGCACGATCTAGAATCTAGAGCAAGATATGCCAGATTTTGTGCACGAAGAGGAACTCAAAAAAAAGCACGATCCAGACCACGACTTTCTGAATTTCTGCACGAAGGAGAACAATTTTCACAGAGCCCACGCCAAAAAGAACGAGCTAGAGCACGATTTTTGCACGGGGGAGAACACCAAAGAGCACGATCTAGAGCACGATTTTTGCACGGAGGGGAACACCAAAACAGCACGATTTAGAGTTTAGAGCGCAATTTTTGCACGAAAGAAAATGGAAAAAATTAATGAATTCCTTGTGCTCCTTTTGAAGAGGTTTCCATAGGAAATCCATTCTCCGACTGTTACAGAGGTTAGGTTACACCCAACTTCTCTGTGTAAACGCACCTGTGCGTAAAAACTTCTCTGTGTAAAAGCTATTCTGTGCAAAAGGTTCTGTGCGTAAAAGCCTTCTGTGTGCAAAAGCTCTTCTGTGTAAAGGCTTCTCTGTGCAAACCCGTCTGTGCGTAAAAGCTCCTCTGTGTAAGACTTCTTGGTGAAGAAAGTTTCTCTGTGTAAAAGCTTCTGTGTATAAAAGCTTTCCTGCGCAAAAGCTTCCTTGTGCAAAAGCCTCTGTGTGCAAAAACTTCTCTGTGTAAAGGCTTTTTTGTGTAAAAGCTTCTGTGTGTAAAAGCTGCTCTGTATAAAAGTTTCAGTGCGCCGTAAACGCTTGTAAAACTTCCTGTGTGTAAACTCGTCTGTGTGTAAAAGTTTCTGTGTGAATCGCCTTTGTGTAAGAAGGACTTCTCTGTCTAAAAGCCCCTCTGTGTAAAGACTTCTGTGTAAAAGACTTCTCTCTCTAAAAGCCTCTCAGTGTACAAGCTTGTCTGTGTCAAGACCTCTCTGTGTAAAGACTTCTCTGTGTAAAAGCTACTCTGCGTAAAAGCTTCTGTGCGCGGAGGCTTCTGTGTGTAAACGCATCCGTGTGTAAACACTCCTGTGTAAACGCTTCTGTGCGTAAAAGTTTCTGTGTAAACGTTCTGTGTGTAAGAGCTTCTCTGTGTACAGGCTTTCCCGTGTAAAGACTTCTGCGTGTAAAAGCTTCTGTGTGTAAAGCTCCTCTGTGTGTACAAGCTTCTCTGTGTAAAAGCTCCTCTGTAAAGACTTCTCTGTGTCAAAGCCTCTGCGTGTACAAGCTTTTCCGTGTAAAAGCTTTTCCGTGTAAAAGCTGCTCTGTGTAAAAGGCTTCTCTGTGTAAAAGCCTCTGTGTGTGCAAGCTTCTCTGTGTCAAGACTACTCTGTATAAAGACTTCTCTGTGTAAAAGCTTCTGTGTGTAAAACCTTTCCTGTGCAAAAGTTTCTCTGTGTAAAAGACTCTGTGTGTAAAGTCCTTCCTGTGTACAAGCTTCTCTGCGTAAAAGATCCTCCGTGTAAAGCTCCTCTGTGTAAAGCTCCTCTGTGTAAAAGCTGCTCTGTGTAAAACCCGTGCCAACAGCTCCGCATTTTCAGTGCCACTCCCTCCCAGCATCTCTCCCCAAGCTATTTCCCCACCTGTCCGTTCACGCTGATGCATATCCTATGCTTGGGTTCTCGTTTAGTTTGCTTCGCTGCAAAGGGAGCGAAAACCAGGCATCGACGGACAGAACGCCGTGCAAAACGAAAACCTCTCCAGCAAAGAACATGTTCCCATGCATGTCCGGCATGTCCCTTTGCCCAGCGTTCGTTCGAGAAGTCTTTGGCACCAGTTTTCGGGACAATCGTGTTGATGGAATTTGTCCTGAAAAATCCGTGCCAACAGCTTGCTCTTTTAGTCTCGCTCCTTGTCAAATTTGGGTTCGTCTGGAAATACCGTATCCCCACTGGAAGGTTTGTCTAGGGGGTATGCTTCGGAGGTATGCTTCGGGGTTTGCTTCGGGGGTATGCTTCGGGGTCTGCTTCGCATGAACTTCATATCTAAGAGGCTTCCAACAAACTTTCCAACCTTTTATATATCTCTGCGTATATCCTTGCACACATATATAGAGAGAGAGAGAGACACGTATGGTTGTCTGGTCTAAATCAACCGCCAAGGGCCAGAGTCTGGCTTTCCCAAGTACAGGTGAAGCCCGAGGCTAGTTCTGACAGCAGGTATACGGTAGTTGGTTCAAGGCATAGCTGGCTGTAGGAACCACGTTTGTTCCTGACAGCAGGTGGTTGGTTCAAGCCATAGCTTTGGTGCCATGGCGGTATGGGCAAGGATGTCTTATTTTCAGGGTTACGCAGAGATGTGAAGTATCTTACTCACGCGTTCAAAATGTGCCAGGGTCTGGAAGTTGAAGGTTTGAGGTATGAAACGGGTGTGATTCGGGTATGATTCGGGTATGATTCGCGGAGCAGTATTCAGCACAACGTATCAGATCTAGACAGGAGCTACAACGGCCAGTCAGCACCAGAAGCTGGTCGATGCAAACAGTATCGGCTGCCACAATGAAGCTACAGCGGCCAGTCAGCACCGAAGCTGTCTTCAACCTACTTGTCTGCACATGGCAGCCAGACTGCGCGGATGGAGAGCGGGATGGCGCAAAGGGCGCCTAAAGGCAGCATGAAGCAAGTGTCGCTACCCATGATCTCCAAACAACAACCATCAACAAGCCCCCAAAAATGATCTTCATTTTGGGGGTTTGCTTCGGGGTATGCTTCGGGGCTCTGCTTCGGGGTGTGCTTCGGGGGTATGCTTCGCAAGAGCGCCGCCTTCCACCAATACATATCTAGGACCACGGAAAAAATACTAACCCATTTGTCAACGAAGCTATGCATGTTCCATGGCCCAGGGTTTGGAAACTTTGGCAGGTCTTGGCCGCACAATTTTCGGAACAATCGTATTGATGAAATTTGTCCTGAAAAAAAAAGCGTGCCAACAGCTGTGCATTTTTAGTGTCGCTCCCTGTAACGAAGCTATGCGTGTCCCATCGCCCAACGTTTGCACTTGAAAAGTCTTCGGCGCACAGTTTTGCCGGACAATCGCATTGATGGAATTTGTCCTGAAAACTCGTGCCAACAGCTCTGCTTCTCAGTATGTCGCTTCCTCCTAGCGGAGCTCTCCCCAAGCTATTTCCCACGGTTTCCCATCCTTCCGTGATGTCAAAGCTTGCGCCTTGCTCCCTCCCAACGGAGCTCTCCCCATTTCCCACGGCTTCCCATCCGTCCACGGTGTCCACGCTTCCGTCTCGCTCCCTCCCATCGGAGCTCTCCCCAAGCTATTCCCCATATTTCCCATGGTTTCCCATCCGTCCACAACGTCCACGCTTCCATCCCGCTCCCTCCCAACCGAGCTCTCCCGTATTTCCCACGGTTTCCTGTCCGTCCAGCGATGTCCACGCTTCCGTTTCGCTCCCTTTCCCACGGTTTCCCATCCGTCCACGGTGTCCACGCTTCCGTCTCGCTCCCTCGCAACAGAGCTCTCCCCAAGCCATCCGTCCACGGTTTCCACGCTTCCGTCTCGCTCCCTCCTAAGGGAGCTTTCCCACGGTTTCCTGTCCATCCACGATGTCCGCGCTTCCTTCTCGCTCCCTCCCAACGGAGCTCTCCCCAACAAACCTCTCCCCAAGCTATTTCCCACGGTTTCCTGACCTTTCATCCTGTCGTCGCTTCCGTATCGCTCCCCCGGCGGCAAAGTAAACTAAACGAGAACCCAAGCATCGGAGATGCTTTTGGGAAAAATACATAGCAAGTTGCTAGAACACGCCAGGAGTCGAAAATTGGGTCTGCTATTGTCTCATGGCACTGTTGCCATGCAAAACGGCTCTGATTCAGAGGCATGTAGAATGGATGCGGCGGCGTGCCAAGAGTATGGCCTTTGTTGGCAGTCCGACTGCATGTGTAACACGTGTAGGCAACGTAAGCATGTCGTGGCCAAGTCACGGGATCATAGGCCTTTGAGTGGACTTTGTGCTTTGGGGGTTTATGGGGCATCACAAGACTAGCTGAAACGCTGACAAAAGAAAGGATAATCACAAGTGAATGCGAGCTGCCATCAGCCAAAGTCTGCCATTCCAAGTAGTTTGGACCTCTCGGACTCTGGAAAAAAGCAAAGCGGCCTCCATTAGCCAGCGTCTGAATGCTGAATGTCCTGTTCAGCTCACGGTGGAGAACCCGGATAGTTCAGCCATATGAATGAATGTTCAAACCCAACTAAACTCAAATGCTTACTCGTTCATCCCTCCTAGAAAAAATGATTCAATCCACTGCCGTGTGCCATCTAAATATCCCTTCCTGCCCAAAGGAGTTCGAGCAGCTTGTAAAGTCTGTTTGGCAAAGCTCTGCCACTCATGATCCCATTTGATACGAGGACCAGCGGACCTCAGTGCAGGCTACTGTATCGGTTGGGTTGCTCCCAACCCCTGAGCCACCCTTTTGTGAAATGGCCATGTAAACATGTGGCATGACATGTATACATATACATAATCATACGTATATAATCGTGTATATATCTATATATATATACATATATGATACATATATGTAGCATCAAAAGCTGCTTGAAGCTCAGAAAACGACAAAGGAACAGGGTCGCCGCTCCCAGCTGCGAACAATCGTCTGTGGCAACCAACTGCACAAAATGCACAAGAGAAAGCAGAAGAAGCACCAGCGCACTGCCAGGTCTCCACCCAGCTACCAGGCGTACCAGGTCAGTGCTCAGCTGCATTGCAATTCTGTGGCAACACCCGATGCCGTTTGGCCGTGGCAAAGGACAAACCCCGGGTGGAATACGTGGAATACCCAAGCTAAGATGTGAAAAGGTTCTTGAGCCAGGCCCCACAACATGGATCAACATGAGAGCGATCTCAATTATGATATTGTGGCAGCCTAAAGTCATGGAGTCCCAAACTTGGTCCAGGTGTCACTTGGTTCCTGGAAGGAGACACAACATCTTGGAAGTTAACCAACGGATCACCTGGCATCAAATTGCATGCTTGGTTTGTCATTCAAAATACCCGCGGCCCACATGCACCCTCTACCGGATTCTGTTTCCCATCCTTCAAAATGTTCAAGCTTAGTTCATGCAGATGATACAGCAGAAAAGAAACCCGGACCCACTTGACCCAGTTGTGACCTTCGGACTTCTTGCATGTCGACTTATATACATCTTTGATCATCTTTGGGCTCAAGCAAAATGCACTAAGATCGCCCGACGGGTTGACTTTTGAAGCACGCAGCCGACTTCACTGTCAAGTTGCTTGTCGGCAATCGCCAGCTCTCCTGCCGTGCTATAACTGCAAGATGGTTGATAGAGGTTGATAGACGTTGATAGATGTATGTAGTGGTTTCTTTGTGCCAAAGTCATGTAAGATTGTTGATTGCCCTGGGCAAGGAGAGCAGATACTAAAATTGACTGGAAATCTAAAGCTGATTGATTCACACATAATTAATGTGGCATTCTATTTCCACCCAAACTATTTTGGGGGGTGAACACCCCGTCCTCACCCATGCTATGTTCTGCTGAACCAAAAATAGATCAGTGATGATCAGTGAAAGTGTATACCCTCAAATAGATATACACAGCTCTTGACAGCCACTCTTGTGCAGTTTGTTCATTCAGTATTTGCTGTCTTGAAACTTCGTTGAATTTTATAGCTCCATCACTCACAAAAATCCACACTCGTTCAGCATGAAAGCTTATCATGCTTGTCGATACTACAAGTCACAACTGCTCTGTCCTAAACGTTCAGAACTGTCCAATTGAACTGACGTTGATTCTGACTGGAATAGAGGCCATCAAAATAACTGCGAGGCGCTCAAAAATCTCAAAAGCCCAACCCCAATCCACCCGCTGCAGGGCCTTAACGACCTGCACGCGCTTGAAAAGGGCTTCATCGTCATCTGCTGTAGCCTTGGCAGGTGGCATCTGTATTGAATCACAACAGGTTTGAGATGGTTTGAGCATTTCAGGATGGCATGCAGTGGATGAATCCATTCGCTCCTCTTTCACTGCTTTCTACTCCAATGCTTGGTGCGTCCACGCTCTCTCTCTCTCTCTCTCTCTCTGATCTTGCAAACATGCAGCCCAGCTTTCATCCAAGCCCTGTTGCAAAGATGGCATCCTTAGCAGTTGCCGTTGAACAGTTGGGGAACGCTGTTCTCGTGCTGGATTATCCCTTGCACTGACTGAACACATCCCACAGAATCCATCCATAGCCATAGCATGCCATAGCCCAAGTTCTCAGAGAGGTTATGTCATATATGTCGATATGGGTGATCTGCCACGGAAGCCTCCATGGTTCTACCAGTGCCAAGCTTGTTGCAGAAACCAAGGTGCTCATCGCCGCCCACTTGAAGGAAGTACAAGGCCATGAGGATGAAAGCATACCTGGATCTGCCATGATAACAGCCCCAATTGCCCAGAATTGGAAGCAAATCTAGTGGATTCAAAGCAACGTTGCTGGGGAATTGCAGCATTTCAAAAATATTTCAAATATGTTCAAACATTTGTAAACCAACGTTTTGCTTGCAGCGACGGGTCTTGCGACTAAGCATTGCCATGCTACGATGACAAATGGCCATCTTTTGCACCGCACCTTAGCGTTCATGAATGTATAGGACCATGCTTCTCAAAATGGCGACGCTATGGCGGACTGAAGCGGACTGAAACATACTCAAGCTATAGGCAATGTGATACGCAATGCAAATCCCAATGATCCCAATATGCAAAAACGGATTCGAGCAACCTATAACCTGTATAGTATATTCTAGTCCCGTTGGTCATTGATTCTTGCACCAGGGCCAATGCGATTCTTCTCGGCCACCAAGTTGCAGCTGTGCATCTTTTGCCCACAGTTTCACTGCAATTCCAAACCTCAGAGCATGGAGACCTGCGATATGTCTGCATCTTGTGCCGTGACAACCTGGGAGCACATCCTAGAGCTCTATTTATGAGATGGTGGATCTTCTGTCCTGTCAGTGCTTATTCATTGCTTATTTGCTGGCTATAATAAATCAATGTAGATCAACGATGCAAAGAAATAATGTTGAATGCATGTAACTGTACTGTTAGACGACATCATTGCTGGTGAACTTGCACACGAATACAACCATGGCACCTAGAGGTTCTGGGCTTGCTTCGGTGCGGCATGTGATGTCTTGCACAATATATATATATATATACAGTACATATAATGCATAAATTAATAACTCAGTCATTGCACATGTGTTTGGAGCCATTTGTTTGTTCGGTCGGGTACTGTAATTTATTATTCACACCTTCACCTTCACCTTCACCTTGCTTTGCGTCTGATAATTGAAAGAATTTTGTAACTGATCCGGGCTATTCTGCTTGCGGCCCTGCTTCTCTGCGATTAAGGGATCCAACTGCGCATATGCGTGGAGCAAACGTGAGTTTTTCAACGCCTGCCAGTCCAAATCCAGCACTGATATCTTTCCGGCTTCAGGTTCGAGGGGTGGCAAGGCATGACCAAGCAACATGCTGGTCTGTGTGATCTGTCATGGTCTGTCAATGTCTGTCAATGCTGCAATGAGGTCTTTCAAGGTATTTCAGGCCAGCCTTTGCACCTCGTTACAAGATTTCAAGTGGGGCCCAAAGGCAAATAACGATCAAACATGTTTCATGTAAGTACCAAACTACACTTCTTTAGCATTTAAGAGTCATTAATGAATAGGGGTGTTAACAGCTTGAAATATGGCGTTATTTCAGGGACAACAGTCTTAGCTAGAGTCTGCTTCGACGTGCTTTTATGATCTTTTATGTTTCCTAGGCACTAGGCATCTGACACAGCGATGAAGTCATCCCCGTGTCAACAACACACTTACAGTATTTACAGTATTTCCATGTATTTCCATGTATTTCCATACAGTAGGCCGATCACACAATTTGACAACTTCTAGATACCATGCTTGATACGGTCAGTAATCTGATCTGATATTTGCCTTCTCATTGTTCACTGAAACGTCAACGTCACGACCTCCATACTCCAACTTCCTTAGGTCATACGGTCTCAACGCAGCTGCTTCCCAGACCCTCAAACATCGGTAGCTAGTTTCGCACCCCCAAAACGGGACACAACGCTGCATGCACATCTTCTTCAAGACTACTCAGCACAATCACAGCTGCATCTAGAGAATCTGGGCTATATAGGTAAATTTGGCTCTGTCAAGAATCAGTATGGGCACACGTGCTGTCAGGATGACGTTCTTGATCTCAAAGTCTGGCTTGTCCAAAAGAATCTTCCTGCCACAGAGAGGGCGGGGCCACAAAGAAACGGGCCCAGTACTAGCAGTACTAGTTAAATTGATGAAACAATATGAAACAACATGAAACAACATGAAACAACATGAAACAACATGAAACAACATGAAACAACATGAAACAATAACTACTCATACAAACCAATAGTGGAAATAATGCATCAAAATGCATCTAAAGAGTGAGTGAGAGAGAGAGAGATAGAGAGAGAGAGACAGGGGCCGCCTACCAATCAAAACGTTCGGCACATCATATCTTTGTGACAGTGTGTGTGTGTGTGAGAGTGAGTGAGTGTGTTAGTGTCCAGCGTTGTTGGCGGGCGGAAGTGTTAAGGTATCGCAGGGGGCCGGAAACGTTAGAGTCAGCAATAGACATCAGAGATTGATTTCTCAGATCATTCCCATCTGGTTGTCTGACTTCACGTCAGTGGCAATCGCGACATTCTAGCAAACAAGTAGCACTATGACCTTACACTATAATATACACATTGACATACATACATATATTTATATATACATATGACAATACACATATAGTCACATATATACACATAATTTATGTAATATATAAATATAATTAAATATAACTAAATATATATGTATATGTGTGTATGTGTGTGTTACTTTATTATTACCATCATATTCTACATAATATTATATCATACGCTGATGCATGTGCTTGAGCTGGTTCCACGGCCTGAGCTTCATCAAGACATCTTTGTTGTCTTCAGTGGATTCAGACTCAGGCGTATTGGCCTCGTCCGGGGTGCATCTTCGACGTACATGGCAGGAGTCAGATGGGTCAGTTTGGAAGAGAAAACATGAAAACATGAGAAAACCACATGTGATACAAGATGGTACAAGTACCTTCTGGGGCCTTTCTCACTTGCAATCAATCGCAATTAATTTCAACGGCAACATGCAGCACCCCAAGAAGGGTAGGCGGTGGGACAATCCAACTTCTGTGCAACGAGGTCTTCAACTGACAGCTCTCATCAGTGCAAACACAGCACAGCACTATGTGGGCCCATGTGACTGTCAAAATAGTATTAAAAAACACAAAAACAATTAACCTAAATGAATGGAAACCAACGAGCAGTCTGAGCCAAGGGTCACTCAAAATGACCACGTCAAAGTCGCAGCCTGGAACACAGTGCCACACAGGGCCAAACATGCCCTGAGTCTTGACTTTCTCACAGGCAACGACTGAAACTACTGCGCAATGAGCCCGGTCTGTACGCCCGCCTTTTGTCCCAAATCCAGTGCTCATGCTGCCAAAAAGCTTCGCAAAACTGAGGATCGGCTGGCCAGTGGGACTTGCACTTGGTTAGTTAACTGCGAAGCGAAACCGATATCAAGGCAAGGAATGTCCGTGCATATGGAATCGTCTCAGGCAACCAAAAACCACGGCATGATCACTGCAACTTGGAAGTCTCTAGAAAATAATAAGTCCCACAGTATGCCCTTCCAACCGAGACCGAACTCACCTAAATTATGCAGATGGAAACCAGGACTGACGTGCTGACTCATTCTGTCTTTTCTGCCCTTCTGTCTTTGAAAGATATTTTGAAAATCTTCTCGCGTTCATTTAAGTCCAGGCAAGGCACCAATGTCGCTCTGGATCAAGGTCTGAGGATTTCGCTCCAAGAGCACAGCAGTTTAAGATGTTTAAGGCATTGGGATAAGGGGTGCAGGATGGTGCAGGTGTGCAACATTAATCAATATTATGCAATGGCATGCTCAACTCATATTGATGGACTTGAAGCAGCCTCCGAGATAGAAATCTGAAGATTTTCCATGGGGGGAACCAGGATACCAAGCTCATTCACTGGTTGGTTGATTGGGTGTGGGGTCCAACGTCAGAATCGACTCACTTGACATGTGACACCAAAAATGCCAGGCATATGGAAAGAGGTGCTTTATCCTGAATTGGTGCCTGGAGTCCTTGTGCAAATGTGGACAGACCGACAGCGGCGCGGCGCCTTCTTTGATGATTGCATTTAAAGCTTGGATGAACTTCTCTGCCTGACTCCAGGCCCATTTCTCCATCTCGGGTCTTGCTGAGCTACTCAGGCTGCCCGACTGCAGGAAATTTACTCTAAAAAGATCTAAAAAGTAAGCTTGACAAAAAGTGAAGAAACACGGGCATAAATTGGCATAAAGATTTCTCTTGAGACATTTAATCATTAGCCTAAACATCTCCAAGTTTATCTGCAACCACGGGCCTGGTTCTCATCTTCCTTGGATACCATGCAGTCCTTGGCATTGGTTGCTTTCCGAAGCCTTGCCTCAGAGACTCGGCAGAGGACACAAATGCAAGTTCTATGGGCACAGCCTCCGGTTCATGGAAACCGGCTGCTATGCCAAGCCTTGCATTCCAGATGTATCCATTTGTAGCAACAGGTGCTTCAAGCGCGATGACTATGTTCAAGACTGCAAGACTTACATACATGCAACACAAGCACTCCATCGACGGACTCATGGCCTCAGCAGCAAACACCTGCGAATTGTCCACCACCCCGCTGTTCTGCCTCAGGCGGTTTAAGCACTTTCGAGAATCTGTGTGACTGTGAGCATGAGCGTCCATGTTGGATACACTTACCCTTGGACGATACAAGAGGAAAAACATTATGCCAAAGTGTTCGTTCACAAATGGCTATATAAATTAGATATAATTAGATAGCCTCCTACTGCAGGACCCCGCTTTGGAAGGGGATCACCAACACATGAAAACACCTGGGCCGCTGGAAACAAAGATTTACACCCACTGGTCCGGACTCTGGTTGCTTTAGCCTTTTAGCATTGATTTCGCCATCAATTCATGAGGCGTTCACACACTGAGCAACAACATATAACAACATGCTCTCGTATCCAGCGTAATTTTATGTATATTTGAAGTCCTGCGAGTCAGGTAGACTCTATCTTTCTATCAAACATTAAAAATGCCAAAAAAAACAAGAATCATACAACCCCAAAATGCAACAATTTTGTCAAGTTTGACGTCTCTAACTTTGAAATTGTCCAAAAGAAAGGGAGACATGCAGTGAGCCAGGCAGTTCCTGAGCGATGTGTCTTCTGGCACCAAGACTAGTCGCTGTGCCGCCTTCTATAAGCAACATACGCTCCCGTGAGAACTCCAAGCAAAACCACAAGGCTAGTTGTAGCAAACCCGGAAAATCTAAAAATGCAACGGAAAATGCAAATGCCAAAAATAACGGAACGGAAAATGCACAAAAAATGCAACTTCCAACGTTGCATTTTCTCCGCTGCATTTTTTTGCAACTTGCGACGTTGCATTTTCTCCGTTGCATTTTTTTTGCAACTTTGATCAACTCTTGCATTTTTCTTACGGAAAAAAAACGGAAAAAAAGCAAAAACAAATGCAACGACACCAAAACAAATGCAACGGAAAATGCGAAAAAAATGCAACTTCCAACGTTGCATTTTCTGAGTTTCATTTTATTTGCAACTTGCGACGTCGCATTTTCTTAGCTATTTTTTTCTTTTCGAAACTTGCGACATTGCATTTTCTAATTTGCTTGTATTTGGAAAGCTCCTCCAACAAGCAACACATTTAGGGGCTGGCAAACTGAGAAAAATCTCACTCCCAAAAAAATGCTGTGCCAAGACATGGCCTTGAGCCAGCATCACGTATCTTCCACTCATCCGGGCAGGGGAAAAAAGAAACTCCACGGTTGCACTTTTCTAGTTGTTTTTTCAATACAATTGTATTTTGATGTTGTATTTTTTTCATATGTTTATTGTATTTTTAATTCCTGTCAAGTCACATAGTCTGTACCTGGTGCCACGACTTCAAATGTATATAATTAATTTGTGATTCATGGATGCAAGAGTGCTCCAACCAGAACGAGCAGTCAAAGGGGCAAAGTTTTAGATGCCAAACCGATCCGCAACATTTAGATCATTTAGATACATGTAGTACATTGTCGAAGAATGTCGCAGGCTGCCCTTTGCAACTCAAAGTTCAAGAATTCAAGAAGTTTCTCCGTGAAAGCAGGTTGCTCCATGAAATTCGGAGCAAGGAAAGGGGCTGGGGGCAAGTTGATGTCTGCCTGGCCGGGGGCAGATGCATGGATGTGCCAAAGCCCAACCTCTGGATGGATCCGTGGATACTAGTCATGCCATGCTGGATGTTTTGTTTAGAAAAAGGAACTGGGACTTCTTTTTCATTCTGTGAAACAATGCCCTGGTTCATCAGACTTAATTAATAATTAATCGATTGGATTCAATTGATTCAATAGGATTCAATAGGTACATTGAATGATTTGTGCATGACTGATCTGCGCAGGATCGTGCAGGGACTGCTGAGTCTCCCAAGCCTGAAGACCTGCCTCTTGGATCTGAAAACCTGCAGAAAGAAGGATTGACAAATGGTGAAAACAGCCAAGGACCAAAATGGGCAAATACATGGAAATACGATCAAACATGAGCCAAGAGCAATCAAGGACCCAAGGACGAGGCAGGTTCATGAAGTACAATGCTACAATGAAATACAATGAAGAGAGTATTCTGAGTGCTATTGACTGTCAGGGCGGAGAAGCGCACACACACACACAGTCTCCCATTGGGGCTCCTCCCAGTTCTTACTCATTTGGATGCCGCTCAAAGCTCTGAAGTCCAAGGTTGAATCAAATGCCGTGCGACTAAGGTGCTGTGCTTGCGACTTCGACTTACATGTCTACTGTCATCTTGTTCGCCTCCTGACACACGCATCTGCAGCGAATGTGTGCAAAATTGACATTAGGAGACATGTTGCAGGACCGGAAACGCTGGAACTATCCCGGGAGGCAAATCACAAAGAGTTGGAAGCACTGGTTTGCCCAACCATCATGCACACTGAATCTTTCATGAGCACAATGATTGGCGTGGCAAGTCCAGGGCGCGAGAAATAAAAGTTCAGCCGAGCTTCCTCCAACTGTTGCCTGAGACTCTGTTTGGGAACTCTCCTCAGGGACGGGGCAGAGGAGTGATTTTTTCTTGACATGCATGGTTTCAAGCTAAGTTCCATGCTCATATATAGGCCTATCCTGTATATCCGCCGACCCCTGCCGACAGCAGGGGGAGCGCGTCAGAGAAGAGATTACAAGCAACAAGTGTTGTGCAGCGCAAGTGAGGGGCAAGCGAGGGGGGGACAGAAAGGGAAGCCAGGTGCAGAGTAAGAAGCCCAAAAAGGGAAGCGAGAAAGGAGGGGCAGTCTCAGCGAACGTAGCAAGCGAAAGAAGCACGAAACAAGAAGTTAGAAGAATGCAGAAGCAAGAGTAAACGAGCGACAGAAAGTAATGTTTGGCACTCTGGGCTACGGGCCGCGGGCCCAATCCGTCCTTCACTGCCATGGTGTTTTAGCCCTGCGAGGAGGTCCCTTGACCGGAGCTGTGCCGCACGAAAGCCAGCTGTCACACAATGCAGGCAAGTTGGCAGTTGGCAGTGCAGGAACGCAGGGAAAAGCTAGGTTTGAGCTGCAAGGCGACGCAGGCAAATTGGCAGTTGGCAGTGCAGGAAGGCAGGGAAAAGCAAGGTTTGAAGCTAGTTTCTAGGCAGTTCAGAAAGCAACGTTAGGCACCGTGGGCTGCCGGCTGCGGGCCCAATCCGTCCTTCACTGCCATTGTGTTTTAGCCCTGCGACACGGTCCTTGGACTCCAGCTTGGACCGAAGCGGTGCAGAACGAAAGCCGGCTCCAGGAGAACACGAGCAGGGTGGCAGTTGGCAGTGCAGAAACGCAGGAAAAGTCAAGGTTTGGAGCTAGTTTCTAGTCGGTTCAGAAAGTGACGTTTGGCAGTCTGGGATACGGGCCGCGGGCCTAATCCGTCCTTCACTGCCATGGTGTTTTTTAGCCCTGCGACACGGTCCTTGGACTCCAGCTTAGACCGAAGCGGTGCAGAACGAAAGCCGGCTCCAGGAGGACACGAGCAGGGTGGCAGTTGGCAGTGCAGAAACGCAGGTAAAGTCGAGGTTTGGACTCTGGAGCCGCAGAACAAAAGCCGGCTCCAGGAGGACACGAGCAGGGTGGCCCAATCCGTCCTTCACTGCCATGGTGTTTTAGCCCTGCGAGGAGGTCCCTTGACCGGAGCTGTGCCGCACGAAAGCCAGCTGTCAGACAATGCAGGCAAGTTGGCAGTTGGCAGT
>CAMXCT020001028.1:160402-186758 GCA_947184155.2 Cladocopium goreaui
TTGGCAGTTGGCAGTGCAGGAAGGCAGGGAAAAGCAAGGTTTGAGCTGCAAGACGACGCAGGCAAATTGGCAGTTGGCAGTGCAGGAAGGCAGGGAAAAGCAAGGTTTGAAGCTAGTTTCTAGGCAGTTCAGAAAGCAACGTTAGGCACCGTGGGCTGCCGGCTGCGGGCCCAATCCGTCCTTCACTGCCATGGTGTTTTAGCCCTGCAACACGGTCCTTGGACTCCAGCTTGGACCGAAGCGGTGCAGAACGAAAGCCGGCGCCAGGAGGACACGAGCAGGGTGGCAGTTGGCAATGCAGAAACGCAGGAAAAGTCAAGGTTTGGAGCTAGTTTCTAGTCGGTTCAGAAAGTGACGTTTGGCAGTCTGGGATACGGGCCGCGGGCCCAATCCGTCCTTCACTGCCATGGTGTTTTAGCCCTGCGAGGAGGTCCCTTGACCGGAGCTGTGCCGCACGAAAGCCAGCTGTCACACAATGCAGGCAAGTTGGCAGTTGGCAGTGCAGGAACGCAGGGAAAAGCTAGGTTTGAGCTGCAAGACGACGCAGGCAAATTGGCAGTTGGCAGTGCAGGAAGGCAGGGAAAAGCAAGGTTTGAAGCTAGCTTCTAGGCAGTTCAGAAAGCAACGTTAGGCACCGTGGGCTGCCGGCTGCGGGCCCAATCCGTCCTTCACTGCCATGGTGTTTTAGCCCTGCGACACGGTCCTTGGACTCCAGCGCGGACCGAAGCGGTGCAGAACGAAAGCCGGCTCCAGGAGGACACGAGCAGGGTGGCAGTTGGCAGTGCAGAAACGCAGGAAAAGCCAAGGTTTGGAGCTATTAGTCGGTTCAGAAAGTGACGTTTGGCAGTCTGGGATACGGGCCGCGGGCCTAATCCGTCCTTCACTGCCATGGTGTTTTAGCCCTGCGACACGGTCCTTGGATTCCAGCTTAGACCTACGGGCCGCGGGCCTAATCCGTCCTTCACTGCCATGGTGTTTTAGCCCTGCGACACGGTCCTTGGACTCCAGCTTAGACCGAAGCGGTGCAGAACGAAAGCCGGCTCCAGGAGGACACGAGCAGGGTGGCAGTGCAGAAACGCAGGTAAAGTCAAGGTTTGGACTCTGGAGCCGCAGAACAAAAGCCGGCTCCAGGAGGACACGAGCAGGGTGGCCCAATCCGTCCTTCACTGCCATGGTGTTTTAGCCCTGCGAGGAGGTCCCTTGACCGGAGCTGTGCCGCACGAAAGCCAGCTGTCACACAATGCAGGCAAGTTGGCAGTTGGCAGTGCGGGAACGCAGGGAAAAGCTAGGTTTGAGCTGCAAGACGACGCAGGCAAATTGGCAGTTGGCAGTGCAGGAAGGCAGGGATAAGCATGCAAGGTTTGAAGCTAGTTTCTAGGCAGTTCAGAAAGCAACGTTAGGCACCGTGGGCTGCCGGCTGCGGGCCCAATCCGTCCTTCACTGCCATGGTGTTTTAGCCCTGCGACACGGTCCTTGGACTCCAGCTTGGACCGAAGCGGTGCAGAACGAAAGCCGGCTCAAGGAGGACCGAGCAGGGTGGCAGGTGGCAGTGCAGAAACGCAGGAAAAGTCAAGGTTTGGAGCTAGTTTCTAGTCGGTTCAGAAAGTGACGTTTGGCAGTCTGGGATACGGGCCGCCGGCACAATCCGTCCTTCACTGCCATGGTGTTTTTTAGCCCTGCGACACGGTCCTTGGACTCCAGCTTAGACCGAAGCGGTGCAGAACGAAAGCCGGCTCCAGGACGACACGAGCAGGGTGGCAGTTGGCAGTGCAGAAACGCAGGAAAAGTCAAGGTTTGGAGCTCGTTTCTAGTCGGTTCAGAAAGTGACGTTTGGCAGTCTGGGATACGGGCCGCGGGCCTAATCCGTCCTTCACTATACCATGGTGTTTTAGCCCTGCGACACGGTCCTTGGACTCCAGCTTAGACCGAAGCGGTGCAGAACGAAAGCCGGCTCCAGGAGGACACGAGCAGGGTGGCAGTTGGCAGTGCAGAAACGCAGGTAAAGTCAAGGTTTGGAGCCGCAGAACTAGTCCAGCGTTGCCGTCACGTTCCAGCTTTCCCGGCGGCATGTGCGTCCGGCAGAGTTTCTGTGCCTGGCTTTGATTTGGCCAGCGGCCTTTTCTGAGTAAACGATTGTTGCGCACGTTGGGCATGCGTGTTTGTGAATGCGACCGGTGACAAAGCCGCCAACGACACGGAAAAATTTTCCGCACGCAAACGAGTGATTAATTTGCCCAGTCTCCACAGTGCTTTTCACTTGTTGCTGGCAGAATGGACATTGGTACCAGCGCTTCTGTTTGCCATTCTTCGTTTTCACATCCGGCTCTGGCGGGCACGGGTCTTCCTGGCTGGCGGCGCTTGCGGTGGCAGCCGCAGGGCTCACGGAACCGGTCGCGCACTCTGGCCGTCGGTCTTTGCAGCTTTGCATTTCTTGGGTGAGCGCCTTTGTCGTTATCTGCCTGGTCCTTTCCAGAATTTCTTGGCGCACTTCGTCTATGATGGCCTGTTGCCGTCGACTTTGCTCGCGCCGCCGTAGCGGCGTCAACCGTTTGTTTGCGCGACGGGCAATTTGACACACCAAGGCTAAGCTGATGCACGTGTTGCAACACTGCCTGCCATTTTGACTGGCATCGCGGCTTTCGCGCCAAGCCGTAAACTCTGCGTGCGGTTTTCGCTCTAAGCATTCGGCGCAAGACCAATGCCCCCGCAGCTTCTGGACGCAGTCACGGCAACAGCGTCGGTCAGCATTGCGAGCTTTCCAGGCAGCAGGGCCATACTCTTTCTCTGGCTTGGGAACCCCACATTTGAAACATGGTTTCTTAGCTTCGCATGTCAAACACACACGGAAAAAACTACATTGCCGTTGGCGGTGCTTTTCCGGAAAATTGGTCTCGACATGCCACAGCTTGCACACGTTGCATTGCCATGGCGTCCCGGCATCTGCGTAATGCTTTGTGCATTCGCGACAAACGCGATCTTTGTCGTCGCGCTTCCACTGGCCAGCGGTGAAAGCTGTAGATGGCTTGCGCTCTGCGCAGGTTGAACACGCGCGTTCTTCACAATATTTGGCCAGCAAGTCCTGCCAATTGATCGGTTCCCTGCGAAGATGTCGGAGCAGCAGGTCCCGCCCTAAACCAATACCTTTCTGGAATGGAGCGGCGTCAAAAGGTCGAAAGATCAGGAGCTTCTCACGGCCTTGCACGCGGGTAATGGCGACGTAGACGGTAAATGGATTTCCCCTTGGCCCTATGCAAAGATCTGTCGTCACGCCTTCCTTGATGGTTTGGCCTTGTGCGACATGCGCTGTGATAGCAAACCGCGGCGCCAGCGGGAATTGCGTGCGTGAGACACGGAGCTTGGGGCTTCGACGTTGCCGGTCCAAGTACCACACGCGTCTACAGGTCACAACTGGGTAGACGTTTGCGTCCGGGACACCGGATATTTGCCACGACGTGGCGGTGTCAACTTCACGTATACCACGGCCGGCAAGTTGTTGCACACCATTCCTTCGGGTGCAGGTGTCGCATCGGCAATCGCAGACCAACCGACTACATAGCCCTTGGTGCCTTTCAGGATTCCACGCTTGCGGTCTAGGTGGTCTGTGGCCCGAACAGGCATGCCCACGCACAGCGGCAAGACGCCATACAGCCCACCGCATTCCTTGTCGTGTCGCTGCAACCACTGCAATTTCTCGGCCGTCAGATTCGGCTTTTCTTGGAGGACCGCTGCCGAAGCAAGATCGCGTGCCACAAATAAATACGGTAGGTGTCCTCGGGTTTTGCCCATTGGAGGGCGCGGACCTTGTTGACGTGATATTGATGTCATTTGTGCCGAAGATTGCAACTGCATCGCTGAACTCGTTCTGAAACCGACTGTCCGCATCGCCTTGGGCGACAAGTATACGCGAGCGGCGATCAGTCGCACACGTGTCGCATTCGGCCAGTTGAATGGCTTCTGGAGACAAACCTTGCGTGATTAAAGCGGCGCAAGCAGGTCGTTGACACGTTGCGTGCCCAGCAATCCAGCTTCCTGCCACCGTCGTGGGCTTGCCGTGCAAAAACTTATAGCATACAAACTGTGCTGATACTCCTACTCTCTCCTACCTGCTATTACTTCTCCTCCTGCTACTGTTGCTGCTAAAACTGTTGCCACTGCTAGTAGAGGGAGCAGTAAAAAAAACAACAACACCAGCAGCAGTAGCGGCAATACAAGGAGGAGCTGCAGTAGCAGTAGAAATAGCAGTAGCAGTAACAGTAGTACTAGTAAGAGTCAAAGTAATAACAGTAAAATAATCTAATGGAGTAGTAGTAATAGTAGCAGCAGCAGCAGTAGTAGTAGAAGTAGTAGTAGTAGTAGCAGCAAAAGTAGAAGTAGAAGTACAAGCAGAAGTAGAAGTAGAAGCACAAGTAGCGCAAGAAGCAGCAGCAGAAGTAGTAACAGATTCGGACTTTCATATTGGCACTTGTTGTGGCGTGACTGGGTTCGGATATGGACCAGGCATGGAACGGGTCTGGATCGGGTTATGGATCAGGACACCATGCTTTTTTAGTTCTACACGTGCCAGGCAAAGTAGAAACAGAAGGAGTTGTAGTCATAGCACCACTAGAAGTACAATAAGCACCTAGTGGAAGTAGAACCCGTCTTACAAGCCTCCAAGGTGCACTTGCAATATTGCGAGTAGCTAGTCAACTAGTTACATTTGTCCAACTACCGAAGCACACGGAGAACGTGAGCCAGCACCAGCAGCGAGAGCACGACCAGCAGGAGCAGTAGCAGCAGCTCCTGGGAGGATAATCACTAGTAGTGGCGGCGGCAGCAGCAGCGGAGGCAGTGGAGGCAGCAGTAGAAGCAACGGTAGTAGCGATGGGAGTAGCAGTACGACGACCAGAAGCAGTATATATTAGGATAAAAAGCATCGTTAAGGCCAGCATCAGTCTTTCTTCAACGAGAAAGGGGTATGGATCAAGGGTATGGATCAAAGTATGGATCGGGGGGTATGGATCGTGTGTAGCTTTGGCGCCTTGATCCATACCTTGTATTTTGACTCGTACCCATATAGTTTTCTTGTAGGTTCGGGAAGTGACGTATGTGTCAACTCCCCCTCTCTCCCAGGGGTCGGCGGCAGGGGGCGTAGCCCCTTAATAATCAAATACATACACAAAATGGAATGCACGCATACAGTAAACTACATTGTCTTGCACTGTTTACATTAAACATGCATCGCACTACTGTATATTGTATCACATGAAAATTATGAGTACCTGCCATCATGTATATTCCTTTGCCGCATCCACACACACACAAAGAGCACGACCTGCATCGGATGCATCAAATACATCCTGTTCGAAAGGCAGAAAAACAATTGCCCATTTGTCCATCCAACCATTCACCCATACAGCAATGACTCATCCATCTGATTTTCCGTCCATTCATCCACTAAGCCCTGGAAACCGTCCATTTCATACACGTGTTGCATGTATTTGGCATGATACGCTTTAACCACATCCAATGCATTGCAGTAGTTTGCGTTGCACTGCTTTGCGTTCAGCCACACATGCAAATAACCCGTACACGATATAACGGCATTTGATGTACACATATCGCAAGTATTTCGCTACAGGGCACCGATACAATCACACACACACACAGAGAATTTCATGGACAACAGTGAAGGACATACACAACATTGTAAAGCAACACATGCGCTGTAATATGCTGGAATGGATCAGAGGGCTGGATCGCACATAAATTTCATTGGTGACAGTACATGGAAAAAAGACCCGCCGTTACCCGAGAAAAAAACTTAGCAGACCTAACAGCACAGAATCTCAGAGAGACTATCACAGAAGGAACAATGGGAAGAGAAACGCAAGTCTTGCGCTGCCATTTCTTCCTGCATCACAAGATAAGGCATGATAAGGCATATTGTACCATAGCACTCAAATCAATGGACAGACCAAGCTGCGGACAAACATACGAGTATCATCGAGTATCAACATGCAAAGCAACTTGCCTACCAACATAGATAATTAACATTATATATATATAATTAATCTGCGCACGCGAAGACTGAACAGTGGAAGGAGAAACAAATAAACATAGACAAACAGAAATAACACACATAATAAATACTAACAAATAATAAATATGTATTATATAATATATATAATGTAGCATTGTGTAGTCATACTCAGGGACACCGGGAAGGACAGCGATGTCATTGCCGGCTGCGGGGCCTGTTGCGTGGGCAGGAAATGAAAGCCACAAGGTGCATTTGTTATGCCACATCGCATCCCACCTCTAAGCAAACCACATGTGCAAGCAGTTCATACGAAAGGAGCACCACTGTGTATTCTGCATAATATCACAGCGGGTCACATGACGAGTACCTTGCATTACACCGTATTGTCGCAGATAGTTTACAATACATGCATACTCATGCGATAAAGAAAAAACATGTACTATTATGTACTGCACACTCTGTGTACATCGCATTCCATTCAACCAATAGAAAGAATATCCGCCCATCAGTCCATCAAATGCATGCATTCATACGCAACAAAACAATACAACATGTCCTTGCCAATCACACGAATGCCTTACGCGTGTTGCTGTGCGCCCATCCCCATTCACCCTGCCTCCCAAGGCACATGTTGCACCCATGACATGCTAAATATGTGTGTATGATTGTGTATGTGCATCAAAGGCATTAGATGCACAACATGCACTACATGCCTTGCACACCATACCCTTTTACATTGCTTCGGGTCAAATCACATGGTAGACCTCTTGCATTGAAGTATAGAACATCGGATTTTCAAGTTGCCATTTCTTGACATTTACAAAGAGACAAACTTGGACAAATGAGATACGCACTTTCACACGAACATGCACACATATTTACACCTCTACATAGAACCACGAATGCATGTGCGGGCATACACATGCACAGGGGCACATGCAAAAGGACCATACCTTATTGCATCAGAGAATACATGCCTGTTGAATCCTGTAAGCACGTTCTTTTACACATACACGCCCCCAAGTACATTAAACAGTGCAAAGAACTACTGCACGCACAAGGGATCAAGGAGAAGAGTATGCAAGAACTTGATGACACAATACTGATACTGGTTGACAGGATACAAGACTTCGGCACTGGACATCGAAGGATATTCACAACACACACACATACACACACATACACACATGCACTGACTGCATAATAATATAAATGACTCTACGCGTTACGAAACACTTCACGTGTTTGTTCAAAATGATGACACAACAAAAGAACAAATGCAACAAGAGGATCAACATATTGCATTGTTATCTTTAACATATTTTGTGGATGAATCTGGTATCCGATGCAATCCCACTTCGGAAGACGTGCAGACTGCAGCCATGGCACTTCCCAGTGCCGTGCATCTTGCCATTCACCCAGTCACCTTCAAATTTCTCTACTACACTGCCACGGGCGCTGACCTTACATCAGCTGTGCTTTTTCAAAGGCTCAGTGCATCTCAGTGCCATTTTCAAAAGACATCAAAAAGACATCATAAGTTGAATCACAAGACAATATCGAAGCGATCGAAAGAGTCCCAGTTTGATCTCGGTTCCACGCATAGGTAACCACGCCCTTGCCGTGTCGCTTGTCGTCCTTCCACTCTCCGTGGTAGACGTCTCCTTCTGCCTAACACAACAGGCTCAACAGGCTCAACAGGCCCAACAGGCCCAACAGGCTGGCAAGCTGGGCTGTCAAGAATGCCTCCTTCCTCTATCTTCCTCTTACTCAAATTTATTCAAACCAAAGTGGCAAAACATGGTCAACGCAATCAGTCTTGGCGCCCAGCATACTTGTAGGTACCACGGCCGTGCATCTTTCCATCATGCCTCGAGTTTGCATGCGGAGGTCATGACCAGCCAGCCTCCAGTTGCACTTCGGTCCGCCATAGCATGAAACTGAAATATCTTTTACTAAGCGCACAACCAATCCCCTTCATACTGATCTTTGTTTGAGTAGGTCAAAGTACCTGCAGCGCTACTTTCATTTTTCATGGACCATCATGGACTGTCATGGAACTGCTGCGCAAAGCTCTGAGGTAGCACACCATGCCCGTGAATCCGGCCGTTCTCCCAGCTTCCTTCGTAACGGTTTCCAGAAGCAAAGACTGCCACGCCCTGGCCGTGTATCCTGTCCTGGAGAACCACTCAATTGGAAAAGCTTGCTTGCTTAAAAAACGATGTGAGAGTATGTGAGTACTCATGAGACGATGCAACGTTCCACTTCACAGGTCCTCTTGCCACTGACCGTCAAAGATTGCACCATCTGAGTAGGTAAACCTTCAAATGCATTTACACATATTGAAGGGAGTGACATGATAGCGTGGCAATGTACTGTTCCCGCAGGGACCGTGATTCATACGAATCTGCAACTACCAGTACAAGTTTGTTCTTGATATAGTCTCTCCTGTTTCTAGACTCCTTTCAAGTCCATGTGCAACAAAATGGGGGTTCAAATAAATCTTGCAAGTCAGTCAGGCAGACATTCCATGACCTTCTCTTTTGCCATAGACCCACCTAAGCATTCAGCAAACCAAGACGAGACAGCAAAAGCCGAATGCAACCACTTCCTGAACAATTTAGAATTCTAGGTTCTCTGCTCGCCATCATAACATTCGTTTCCAGCATAGATCAATTTTCCCTTTCCGTGGAAAAGGCCATCCTGCGCGGTTGTCTCAAATCCATACCATATTCGGACACTGTCTCCGAGCAAAAGAAAGGATTGGATGCGGGAATGCGGGAACCAGCTGAAACCCATCCAACAAATCGATATATATATATATATTTATTTATATACGTATATATAAATCGAATTGCGAGGGTTTCAAACAGATTGTGATGTTTCCTCATGCGCATCACATCCCATCACATCCAATCATTGTATAAAGACTTAAAATAAAGCTACAATTGAAACTGAAAACACAACTATGTTTGCAGTAATTGATTTGGGAGTCTTCCTCCCAAACCCTAACGCGGTGGCATATCTTCTTCTTTTGTTTTCGTCGTCGTCGTCGTCGTCTTCTTCTTCTTCTTCTTCATTTCTCTTCCTGCCTACCATCAAGCCTTTTCATGCCTGCTTGAAACATCTTGAAACATTTCCAAAACTTTGGCATGCTGTGATACAAATTCGGTCACAAGGCTGTGAGCTATCGACGAATCAGCGACGAAGCGATCATTTCCAGGGGGTTGTTGAACTATGCAGAATTGCTATCAGTTTGTTGAACGTGTTGAACATGGCGTGATGGCGCCTTGATCTGCCCATTGTATGCGTTGGCGGGCTCGCCCATGGTGGCGGTCTTAGCGAGCGGAAGCACTAGAAAGGTTTAAGGTTTTGTGGATTTTGGTGAAGCACAATGTGTTTGTCTGACCTTGAACAATCCATACTACTGAGGGTTCTCCCATCTGACAAGACAAGCTTCACTGCTTGTGAAGTCAAAAACACGCATGAGTCAGCTACAAACCAAACCGGAGCTGTGCGTACGGCTCAAAACTCATCCTTTCTTGCACACAAATTCCAAGGGTGCAACATGTTCCAATTGTGCCCAGGCACAATCTGATCTTTGGCTGGGTTCGGGCCTATCCTCACTGGACAGCTCCTGACCTAAAACTTGTTTTGAACCTTGTGCCACATCCCGCAGCAAAGTCCATGCAACTTTCATGCACCCTCAGCATGTCTCAGCATTGGTGACGCAAAACGCTGCAATGCATGCATACAATTGACACATGCATATACTGTGCATGTTATGCATGGTTCCATGTACAAGACAGTTGTGCTGCCGCTGCCCACTGCGGTTTTATTTCGCTCCCACAACCCTTCAAGAAAAATAATATGTAGCTCTTAGAGAGCTTCAGAAACTGGAGCATCACTTTGCCTTTGACAAGTGATGCTCGCAAATGCTCACAATGTCACTTGCTCTCAGGCTCTTGAGGTGCTTGGGCAGATTGACTGCAAAGCAGGGGTTTCTTCTGCCTCGGTGCTGCTCGGTATCGCAATGTCATGTGCTCCATGCAAACCTGGTCATACGTCAAGATTCAAGGCAATACTGTATGGAAAAACCAGCACACCAGGTCTCCAAACCGATTCAGTACAAATACAAGCCTCAATTACTTGATTCACACATATTCACACTATGCTTGAACTTTGCAATGTAAAAGTGCAGCGTTGGTACACCAAACTGCAATCAAGTGTTCGAAGACTTCACACTCCCCAAGAAGATCTGCAACTGCAGCTTTAATCTCTCCCCACCGAGACATCTATATCCCCGTCTGTACTCCAACGTGGGGTACAGTCCTAGAAAAAAATCGGTCTAAAATGATGACCCCTAACCTTTGAGAGAGGTTTTAGAGCTTTAAATTCCTGGCTCCTAACCTCTGAAGCCGAAATCTCACTTCCAACCACCTTTTTGAATTTTCTTTGCCAATTTCCTGGTGCCCAACGTCCAACATCCAATAAATTTACCCCTCTGGTATCCAAGTAAAAAAATTATTTCCTGGATGCTTGCGTTGGTAACATGCCATATCTTCCCCCCCCAATCTGATACGGAAAAAAATGAATTCCTGTTACCTGACTTCCCTGGGAGTCAGCTCGCATTTTTTCGGATGCCACGGCTTCACAAATGCATTCACCAGCAATGCGCAACCCTGCATTCACCAGCAAGTCAGCCATGTCGCAAATTCGTGGTGGGCCCCATGATTTCTTAAAATTATTGCCATTGCATGCCTCCAAAAACATTCTACATCATAACCTGCATTATCCATCATCGTGGCTCAAGATGGTTCAAGATTATCTATGTCACTATGTTAATTTGGTAACCACGGACAGGAATTCAGGAAAATGCGCAACCCTTTTGCATGGACAAATGTATCTTCAGGAAAAAACGCCTGTTTTGCAATTTGGCCACACGTTGGAACAAAATTCTTCAATTTGTCCCAGCATTTCCTATCTATGGATGGTTGACCTGGTGATGCGATTTTTTCCCTGTGGGGCCAGCCTTTGAAGATCATCCGCGAGAATTCGGCCAAAAAAAGGTCCAGCCCCTTGGATTTTATTTTTGACACCTGCGCCTCGGCCTCTTCAAGTCACTTTTTTGATTTTGGTTGGTGAAGCTGAACATGTGTGTCTGTACCCTTTTGCAAGGACAACTGTATTTTCAGCAAAAAAAACATGTGTTTTGCAATTTGGGCGTGCGTTGACACAAAATTTTTGAATTCGGCCCATCATGTCCTATCAGTGGATGATTGGCCTGGTGACGCGACTTTTTTCCTGTGGGCCAACCTGTGAAATCATCCGCAAGTATTCAGTCAAAAAAGGTCCAGCCCCTTGGATTTGATTTTTGACCCCTGCGCCTTTGCCTCTTGAAGTCACTTTTTTGGTTGGTGAAGGTGAACATATGTGGTTGTACCCCTTTTGCAAAGTCATTTAAAAAATCATACCCACTCAATTAATCATGGTACATTTTTTCCTGGGGTTTGACATTTAGATATGTTCTAGTAAACTCCCATTTGATCCATCCACCTTCAAATTCCTGGCTACTAACCTTAGGAATTCTACAAACTTACCCGTTATCAGAGTCATTCATGATTGATTTCCTGATGCCTTACATACACAGACTAGTAGATCAACCCCCCCTCAATCACAACAGACAGAAATTGATTTCCTGTCACTGTACGTCAGGAAGCTTTCAGGAAAAAAATTCTGGGCCTTTTTTGGTATGATATTTTTTTCCTGGCCCCATATCATGCCCCGGGACCCTCACCCACTGTCTGCTAGATTTTTGGAAAATAGTGCTTTTTAAAAAGCGTACTGAACCCCCAGGAAAAAAAACTGGTAGTACAGAGGAGGGTCATCTATCTCTTTACATAAAGAAAGGCATGGCATGGCATCCGCTTGCAGTGATCCTTACGATCTATATCACCAAATCTATCCAAATCTCATGTCACTGTAACCCCTAGTTCTAATAACATGTTCTCATTCGGCAGTACATGGAGAAAAACGCACATGGCAGATTTTTGAACACAAAGCTGAGTCAGCAGAGCTTGTCAAAGCCTGGACAGATTCTGACTGAAGTGATGATCAACGCGTGGCATCTTCTGGCAAGCCGATACTGAATGTGGTGGGCGGAAACCATATCTATTGAATCTATTGTATTCAACTGAGTTGCGGCTCCTCCCAGCTCATTGTGTTGAAGGTGCTGGTCATCTAGCTCTAGTGGTAAAGGCCAAAGAATCACAAAGTCTACCAAGTCCATATCCGTTGCTTGCAGTCCTCTCATCTGCCATTCTTGATAATCATGTGCTTGATTTCCTGTTTTGAGTCGTCACCTAAAACCTACATGACACCGTTCACAGTTGGAGAAATCTTTCATGCATGTCAAGTCTATGTTTGCAACATCTAGACCTGTCCGAAGTAGGCTGAAGCGAATAGACTAAAAAGTTGCTCTTATTCTTTTCTACACTGAACGCGTAGTGCTTCAGCATGACATGCAGGATCATGCGGCGGAGTGCTGGTGTTTCTTGTCTGTTGGACAGACCCATTCCAGGCTCCGAGAGGAAGTTGAAGTGAGAATGAAAACGACATGTCAAAAGTTAAAGTGGGAACGGACGCTTTTAACGTTCAAAGTCTTAGTCGGGGGAAGACCTAGCGTTTCCACGCTTCAACCTCTTTAGCTTTCTGACCATCACATTCAATCGGTATTTTTGTCGCAGCGGTGGAAGGGGTTAGCTTCACACTCATCAGCCTCTGCTTTTGACGCGCGTTTGTAGTTACACTGCATCTTTTGGACAAACCAAGGTCCGTGTCTTTCTTTTCAAACTGAGGTATTAGCTCCTGCCTTTTCTGCTAATCAAGCCACAGCCTGGACAAAGCGTGAATTGCTGCAGTGCATTTCAGTTCCTTTGATATTGAATGAATTGCCCGGTGGCACATGATCAATTTGTTGCCAAAGTCAGTGAGTCTTGCACAGTGTTGCATCCGATTGCAGGCACATTCATGAGCAGAAAGGCTCTGAGCAATCTCTGAGACTTTTGAAGCTTCGCAGTACAACGGCCGCAAAGCTTGTCATCGGCTTCGGGTGAGTCTTTTCAACTCACTGATCACAGCATTGATGTGACCACATAGAGCATGTCGTTCCCAACATGGCGACTGAACCTCAAAAGCTGCATCGCGTCTCACCAAATGAATCTCACATGGTCCTTGCAAAAACTTTCCAGTTGCATGAAAGTCATGAAAGTCTCCAGCATTTCCGGCTGAGCTTCGGGCAAAGCAAAAGAACGGCGCAGCAGGCTTGAATGTAAGGCCAAGGCAGCTGCGAAACCTGCGATACACTTTCAACTGGAAGTGCGAACCAAGAAGTATGTGCAATCACTGCTGCAATCACCTAAGCCATTACGGCGCATTACGGACTGTAGCCTCAAATATAGGTCAGTTGCAGTCCCTCTCTCTATTCCATTCTATTCCATTTCATTCTATTCCATTTTATTCCCTTCTATTCCATTCTATTCCAAACTGCTCCAGCTGTCTTCAGTGTTTCTGTGACATTGCTGTGCACTGTATGTCTCCAACCAGCTCCGAACTGAGGTGGGTCTCTTTGGGCTTGTGGAATGACCCAAAGCCTTGTGTTTGAGGGAGGTCCACTCCCAGAGTCCAAGAGTCCCAGAGCACATCAGGCAACATGAGATTGAGACCAAGTGAAGTTGTGCTCATTGGCTTGCTGGGAAAGACCGGGTTGGACTGGCAAGCTTCACATGTAGGCAAGAAGGGTCAATGTCGTTTGGTTTTCTCCAACATGCAATTTCTACTGTCAAACAGATTCAAACAACATAATGTGTATATATATACGTTTTGATATAAATTCTCTTGTCCGGAAACCGCCATTCTTAGCCAAAAATATACTTTTGCCAAACGTCTGCGAACTTGGGGATGCCTTAATCCTCTCCGCTGGAAAGTATTCAATCTGCATGGAAATGGCAACATTTATCTTTATTAGACCCTTTTGGTGTGCATGATATCTGTGAAATCAGCTAGCGCGTTATCAACTCAACTCCACAGTCGCACAAAGAGAGGTTCAATGGCCTTATTTCCCTGTGCTGTGGTCTGGGTTTCTGAGACACCGGAACTTTTGCGACTGCTTTCGCGACACTTTAGCAAAACTTTCGCGAAAAAAATGGCGTCAATTTTTTCAAAAGTGTTCCAGCCCTGCATGGGGCTTAGAGGTGCAGTTCCAGACATTTACCATTGCAAAGTTCCCCACAAGCAGGGATGATTTTGAAACAACGATGGCCATCCTCATATGACCTTTAGATCAACTCCCATATCTATCTCTATATATATATACACACATATCTATATACACATAATATAGTATTAATACGTATATTATATTAATATATATTATACAATAATGTGTAATATAATATGTACGCTGCAAACCCCACGTTTGCCCGCATCGGATCCCGCATATCCTTTGACATGCTCAAATCCCTTCGTAGGGCTAGCTTTTTTTTTACTTTCCAAAACCGAAAACCCAAAAACCCTAAAAGCCTAAAAACCTAAACCCTACATTAGACGCTAAATTCATGCTCTGATGACACGTATATGATATTGTTTGGGTGTGTTATTTGGGTGTGGGCGAACGTGGGGTTTGGCGCCAACATATATGTATGTATACATATATACACATATATATATATATATATACACATTTTGACACACCTACAGTATTTTAAATGCATGGGGATTGCAAAAAAACGTCTCTGGCCCTACACTACCTCTTTCCACGAGCACAAGCTGAAAGAGAACAGCACTTGCTGCATAAATAAAACATAATAAAACATTAAAACAAACATTTGTGGATCTGCTCAGATAATGACATAATGCGCTCAAAGGGATACAGAGGGTGTCATCTCACAAACCTCCGCACCTGGGGAGTCTCCTTGATGGGCCCTCTCCACCATACACCATCAGAAGGCTGAATGCCCATCCCACAAACTTCCAATCCTGACAGCAAACGAAAGTTAAAGATAGTTAAAGTGCTAAGGCATGCAATACCAATCTACAACCAGCATTGTGTGGCAAACTGAATTAGTGGCTGGATATCACACAATCAAGAAAATTGCCGGAAGATGCCACTGTTTTACCAATGTTTACTATGATGTCAGCATGTGCCAATTACAATGCTTGGTGGTATCCCCGGTATCAGTAATGATCTCGAACTCAAGAACGATCATAGTAATGTAATATCTGTCAGTTGCTGAGGCTGGCAAACAGCCTGATATTCCAGGGGCAAGTAAAAACCTATAAAAACCTAAGAGAGAGCCGTTCTTCTTGTGTCTTCTGCCACAGGCAAAAATACCTGGAGTTCCACCGAAATCTTGCCTTCCGCTTGCTGGCACTGCGTTGAATGATCTGACTGTAGCCTGCAAGAATCCAGCGTTGTTCCTATGCTCCAAATTTAGTGCTGTAAATGTAATTTCATTCTCACTCATTCTGGAAACACGGGTAAACAGGAAAGTCCAGTCCAGCCAAGCTTGATGTGGCAATAAGGTCGCTGCAAATTTGATGCCAAAGACAGTAGGTCCTGCAAAAGGGATCTAACACTGTCAACAATGTCTGAGTTGTCTCGCTGGCAGCTACGGCTTCAAATTTGCTTCAACCGCGACAGACTTGGTCATGGCCAGAGGCATGCGAGTACCGCTTACTTTATGACGACATCTTGTCACTGTGTAACTAGCTCCGCTCCTCTGCCAAGTTTCTTTGAAACTTCGTCTAGTTTCCTATGTACAAACACTTGGACAGTCTTTTTTGATTTGTTTGTCTCCTTGGCAGTTGCTGCTTGAGGTTCACTCACCACAAACCATCGCCTCAGAGTGCTCTGGCATGCTCTGGCAGACTGCGTTGCACCCTTTCAAAGCCACTGTCTCGTGGATCCTCAAAGTGGCCACGTCACAATTTCCAAGAATCAGGCACGACGGGTGTACAAGGAGGCCTTGTCCAACGACAATGTCTGACAAGTCTGCATCACTAATGCTTTATCATCCTTTGCAATCATCATCTGTGATAATGGTCATTATCTGGGATACAGTAATTGCATGTAGTTGCAATCAAAATAACCTGCGTGCCCCATTGATCAGTGGGGTCTTATGAATGATTTACTGCCCCACCCTTAGTAAAGAACATTCATGTGAAGCATCAAGGGCGTGGACACATCTGCACCAGTATGGAGAGGAATCAATTCCAGATTGCTTTGGCATGTGTGGACTTGCTTTTCATTGCTCATTGCGTTCCGGTCATACTTGCCATAACAACTTGCCATATTTAATATACTTTTGTAGGCAAAAAGACAACTCTTTTTTGCACATTTGCAAATCAATCAAAACCAAAGGCAGGCGCTGAAAGCACAATTTAAAAAGCACAATGCCATGCGTCAATACAAGTGGAGGAAATAAGTTGATTGAAGGCTATAATACAACAATGGCTCTTCCAGTTTTCCACGAGAAGCATAACGCAAATTGCCCAAAAGATGCTTGGGACAGTCAGCAGAATCTAGAGATAAGCACTGAGAGGGCGGAACATGACGCAGATAACCTTCACAAAAAGCAAACCCACAAAAAGCAAACCCACACCACAAAGTCAACATCAGCCCAACATGGCGTGCTACACAAACCCACTCTATCATCTCTATCCCCTTTCCCCAGTTTTGCTTGCTGGGGCAATCCAAAAACATGGAAACCATAAAATTGCTTCCCCACACTTTCGCACAAGCTGCGCATGAACAATAAGATCGTAGTTGACCAGGGCAGTGGCACAGTGGGTAGCAAAATCCAACCATGTACAGTACCACTCTACAATCCGACCATCGAAAACTAACGTCAGATATTCAAATCATTCTTTCTTGCCGGTTGGGTAGAATTCCAAAGGCTCACACTCATCCAGAAAATATCCCAGCAAAAGAAGAATTGAATTGGACTAGACCGTATTGTTAGCAAAATGCCCACCGCATCCACCACTGAGAAGGCATGGCACAGCCAAAACAACTTGACATAATCTGATGAAACGTTTTAACCTCGTTTAAATTGCTTTAATGAAATTGAACGAATACAGGTGATACAGGCAATGGATGCCGTGCCTTGTGAAGCTGCCTTTGTAGCCAAACGCTGTCAGAGTGTCCTTTCACTCTGTCTGACTCTGATACTCCGCTGCTGTCAGACTCCATATCTGTTGCAGAAAACCAAAACGACATCACTTATTAGTATTACTATCATATATATATAATCAGTATTATTATTATTAAATATTATTATTATTATAGCAAGGCGGATTTGCCACAACATCGTCGCGCATTCTGTTCGAGTGTGTTATTCGGGTGTCCCAAAAAGGCGGGTAAAACGTTGCGGCGCATGTTGGGTCCACCATTTTCTTAACCGGCTCATGTCTCCGTTTTAGCCAGCCCAAACAAGTAGGTCCTTTCTTTGAATCGAATCTTCGAAGTTAAAATCCTTAGTCTTCCAGGGATGTAAAATGGACAGTCCTCTACAAAATTTGCCCCTGCGTAAGTCTGACATTCATGCACCACAACAGAACAAAGGACTGTGCTCTGGGTGCTTGAATCTTCTCCTCTGTACCTGTCATGCGCAAGTCTGTAAGTGCGAAAACGGACCGCAGTGTCGATTCAAATTTGGTATTAACTTCTTGCACGGCTTGCCCCGAAGATGCCGCTCGTTATGCCACCCTGCAATTGAATGGAAGGCATTGCTTGCAGCATCAGTACTGAATACAATGATTTCAATGACAGCCACTGGCCTGATGTGTTGGATTGGTTGCGCTGCCTTAGAAAAAAGACGCGTTCCATTTGGAAAGCACAATGGATACAGTACAAAAGATTACTGTAAGACCTAGCATCAAATCTGAAACACCCAAGTTTAGTCTCCCTAGTCTATGCCCTTTGTGTCTCGCACGAGGCTCAAAGTCACATTGTTCAATCTTTGCTAGAGTCTGATTCAACACAGTACTTTGGAATACATTCGACGGATTAATTAGACCTTTGACGATGCTGCGAAACAAAAATACAAAAGGGGATTCAGTAGACGGAGACAGAGGGTGCAGCATTCGGGGGCCTATAGGGGCTAGAAAGTTCTCAAGGACGAATCATGAGGACGAATCATGTAGGAATAAGCAACATCAAGGGATATCAAAGGGACACACTGACATAGTGGTGTTTGGACATGGCATTCGTTGGAAACTAAAGGAATCTGAGGCTGGAGAGAATGGGTGAATGGTGAATGTGAGGGAAGGCACCGTGACTGTAATACCTTTACCAAAACTCAGGTCTCCAACCACAGCTGCTGTTCCAAAACAGTTTTCCTGTTTCCTGTACTGTACCTGCCTCAGCGAATAATCAAGCATGAGGGTCCCCAACCCATCCCAACCCTAAAGGTCCCCAAAGCACTTGTGCCAACAAAAAAAATCAATCCGCTGAAATTCGATTGTGGCAATCGTAGCTGCATGGGGCCACATAAATTTTCATAAAGGTCTGACATGTTTTGGGCTGTTTTGGCATGGTGGGTTTACTGGTTTACTGTGGACCTGAAGAGTTGGCCGCGTTTAGGAGTCCGCTGTGTGATGTCTCCATGTTAAAACATTCGCTTGTTTAAGGGCTAAGCGGCTAAGCGGCTTGGCAGGAGGGGATGGGGAGATGATTTGCTTACCTCATAGTTGACATATGTCATGGGATGTCATGGGTTTTGAATGTTTCTGACTCCGCTTGTGCTTGAAGCTCCAGAGGGTCTGATCTCCAGCACAGCCTGAACAATATCAGAATATGTCACATATTTTCTGCGGACTTGCGACAAACACTCTCAAACTCTCAACAAGGGAGCGTATTCCTCAATATGTTCACACGGGAATCTATTCCTCAATGTTTCAAATTGCCTATAGGCCTGTGACCTCTGATTCGGCCAATGTCTCGCTGCGCCAACATTTGCCATGGACAGCTGCCTTGCCAAATATTCAGATTGAATGAATTTCCCTGTTCAAAGGACTCTCTGTGAAAGGTTCAAACAACTGCAAAGGGATCTTTGTCGTTATTCAACATGTTTAGGCTGCATTCTGTCTGTTAGTTTTTATAACAAGAAAAACGCCCCTAAGTCTCTGCTTGATACAAAAATTGTTTGCGAGCCACCCTATTGATGCGTTACTTGTCCTCCCTGTGTTTCCATACAGTCGATTTGTTTGACGATGCTTGGCAAATGCGTTGCTTCTCGAGCAAGCACAGCAGTCCATACAGCCCATACAATTGATACGGGTAGTTACTGCGTCTTTAACTAACCTATCAACAATTTTGTGCTCGCAACGTTAAAAGCCAGCGCCCTCACATCGATCCATCTTTCTGAAAAGATCCAAATTCTACTTGCCAAGGCATTGGGTCTGAAGCCATACCAGAAGCAAAGGGCAGGATCGCATGAGACTTTTGCCTTTTGCAACTGTGCAGAGATAGAGACAACCAGCGCAAGTGTGTACGTGTGTGTGTATATATATAGCTCACCCCCCCCATGATATCTACCCCAATGATCCCCAATGAAGGTTTTACCTTATCTTTCCCCATGGTCCACCTGTGATATAACTTTAGGATACCTTTAATATCCCTGCGATACAACTATCTAATACATCTTTACAATACCTGTGATATACAATTTAATATACCTTTAGTATATCATTTGATGTACCTAGAATCTACCTTTGATATACCATTCACTTGACCTTGAAAATAACTTTAGTATGCCTTGACGACACCTTCAATGCATATACCTTTAATATACCAGCTAATTTGCCAGTTAATATACCTTGAGTATAAGTATACCATTTAACAAAACATGAGAATACCTTGTATATATTTTGAATATACCTTTAACATACCTTTAACATACCTTTAACATACCTTTAATATATCTTTAATATCTTTTCATATTCCTGTTGAAATACTGTTGATAGATAGACCATGTCATATACCTTGAGTGTATCATTTAATATACCATGGATATACCTTTGTTTTTTTCCCAATATCCCTTCAATATACCACGTCATTGACCATGAAAACATGGTTTTATTATTAATATACCTTCCATATATCTTTGAAAATCAATCTAATACACCTTGACAATACATGACTTGACAATACCATTTAATATACCTTTAATATACCGTCTCATATAACATGCGTATACCTGAATATACCGGTATTAATACTTTAATATACTTGTAATATACCTTTAGCATATTGCATACATACAACCATGACCTGTTTCTTTCAACCATACTATATACATACACCCAAGGGCTCTACTTCATAGTAATGTTTCTTTGTAATATTGCATGCTTTTCAATCAAATGGTTCACCCCCCTCGTGAAGGAAGCTTTGCCCATACTTGCACCAACACTTTCTTTTCTCAATACCATAATGATCTAACATAGATACTCAAAGGATTCCATTCTGAAATCATGCTGTCCTCCTTGCATAGATTCCTTTACCTCTTTAAAGCTGTAAGTCTCTTTTAAAATAACCTTATATTCCGTTCAAAGAAGTGCTGCAACTCCTTTATATAAGGGGAATGTACAAAATGATGCCACTTTATCCAATGAATGTAATTTTTGAAAAATATCGCTGCGCAAGGCATACATTGGAGGATTTTGCTTTGAAAAAACTTCAAAGTCTATGCTCAAACTTGTCTGCTTCTTCTATTTTCAAGTAGTAGCTGTCCCACGGTTTTCAGTAAATTTCTGGGTGATGAACCAATCTGCGCATTATATGCCAAAAAGTAATGCTACACTACAACTCTTTTCTACAGTAAATATATTGTATACTATTTTCAATGAATACTGCATAGACTAAGAGAGCTTTCTTAATTAAGTAATTATGTGCTTTTTCAAAGGGACCTGACACGTTTGTTGGCATTTTCTGCACCCATGAAAGAGTCTTACAAAGTATGCTAGTTTAAAGCAATGTTCCATTTTCTCATACTTTTCGTAATCAAATAACAATGCAAGAGTGATGCTGCGCTACTACATGTGCTTAAGAATACAACACACATCAAAAGAGTGCTGCGTCCATTCAAAGACTTTCTTTCAAGGCAAAACTTGTTCAAAGTACTACTACATCTATCCTTTGAACGAAATAATACAAGCTTTAAACAAATGCTCCACCATTTTATGCAATATGTCTGATACTCTTTCAAAAGAGTACTGCATCCATTTAAGGACTTTCTTCACAGGTAAGACTCTTTCAAAGTACTACTACTGCATCTATTGATGCATTCTACTACACAGAAACACTACATTCTTTTGCGACATGCCCCACTGGCCTCAACTATTTTACGCAATGTGTCCGGTACTCTTTGAATCAAATACTGCATCCAATGAAGGACTTTCTTTACAGGTAAGATTCTTTCAAAGTCCTGCAGCATCTATTAAAGCATTCTGTGACAAAGCAATGTACATGTTCTCAAAGAAATACCGCACCATTCCCACCAAAGTATCCAAAAGTGTCAGTTTCCAGGTACTTATATACTTTGTTTGAATATGTCAAACCTAGACAGGAATGTGTATGTACGAATCCAAGGTTCCAAGATTCCAAGATTTGCACAGAAGTTGCTAGAGACAGAGCAGGAAAGCGTTGCAACAGCTAATTTTCAAGCGCATAAACATCACAGCGCATCCTATGCCAAGCTTAGTCTCACATAGTGCTTAAGCTCTTGAGTGAGAAACTTTGGTCAAAGTTTGACTTCCCAGGACCGATAAGGTAAGCAAGCATAAGGACACAAATGGCAATCATGTGAATCAATAGACAAACAAAAAAAACAAAGAACTCGAGCAAAACCAAAAAGCAATACTTTTGAGAGAATGTTTGTTTTTGACTCAAAGGATTTTTTGGTTTCCCTAGGTTGATTTTTTTTGACACCTTGATTGATCGTAACCCTTCAAAAAACAAAACGCAATGTGTTTTTTGTTTTTTCCATTTCAAAACCAAAAAAACTAGGGAAAACAAAAAAAACAATCTTTTGAGTCAAGACCAAACATTCTCTCAAAAGTGTTTTTTGTTTTGCTTAAGTTTTTTTTTAGTTTTCCAGGTGTTGTTTGCTTTTCTCGATGCGGCCCAAGACAAGTATGGTTGTCATTGTAGGCATTATTGGCTGCATGAAAGGGTGAAGCAGATGATAGGGTGAAGCAGACCAGGGGGTGAAGTGGTCAGACAAAAGTTTTAAATCAGTCATTGCCATTGAACAATAATGCATTAGATATTATAATTACAACCCAAATATATTGAAACATCCAAGTGCAGAAACCTGCCCCCCATGAGCGCCCTTCTGTGAGTTATTGTTTTTCCGGTTGTGCTTTATATGCAAAAAAGCATGGTAATTCCCATATAAAATGCTTCTAGGTAGATCATGGGGGTGACCATATATATGTATATATATATATACGTATATATATATACATACACAGACATACATACAGTGTGTATATATATATATTTATTTATGTAAGATTATATCAGTTCAGATGTAAGCCTAGATGTACGTGTACCAAATGACCGTACTGGGATCTCACAACATTAAATGAAATATACCGGTTTGAAATTTCCAAAAAGATGCCTTCACAGTCACAAGGTCTTTTTGAAGCAACTCCAGCAACTTCGAAACAAGATAATATATTTTCCATGACGATGAAGACTCATGGCTGGATTTAGTACGAAAGCCCAATCACTATTATTAGAGGTAGCACATCAGGTCACAAAGTTGGCAGCAGGTTGGAGTGTCGCAGAAGAACACTTGAGCGCTCACGAACATTCAACAAACATCAACAAACGAGTGCCACAAATCTTGATGCAAACGCACACTCAACATACTAAACTCAGTTTGAGTTACATCTCCTTCACAAGTTCTTGCAAATGCTGTACTTGCTTGCGAAGCTTCTCTGCGACCTGCCCATCGAATGATCGCACTTCTGCCCACATGACAGGTTTTGGAATCACCGAGCCTCCGGTTTGCTTTGATTTTCCTGGACAAGTATAGAGAATGAATGAAGAATGAGATAGGAACATATAATATAACATATAGGCACCATTAGGAACCCGCACAGCACAGTTTCGGGTATCAACAAGCATTCAAGACTCAGTGCCGGATTGATTTATGTCCGGATAGACTTGATGCTGACTCGGGAAAAATCTGGCTTCATGTCTTCAGGCAACATCTGAGGAGATAACGACAGGCTTCGGCAGCTCAACCTGACAAGAGATTTGAGCAATTCTCCACCACAATCTCTGAATTTGGATGAATTCTGCGATGAATGGATATCTGTCTGAAATTGTCTGAATGTCTATAAATGTCTACTATGTGTTGTGATGTGTTGTGTCTGTTGTGTCTTGCACCTGCCTTCGTAGCTTGTGTCAGCCAGCGCAAGAAATCACTGGCGCCGGGTGATGCCTTTGGACCATGCCAACAACTTTGAACAAATCGCAACCCTTTCAAATCCTTTCAATGTCTTCATTTTTCTTCATACGTCTTCGCTTTTCACATCTTTTCAAGAACAAATCTCACGTCAAAGATCGTCAAGCAAACATGTTCCACACATGCTGGGAAGACGGCCACATTGTGAGGCGTCCAGTAGAAAAGCGACAGTGCAACTACTCGTGCAGACTCTGGGCGGTGAAGCCTGCTCAAACAAGTGGCGTGCAACAGTTAGAATATTTAGACGTTGCTGGCGCATGTAAAAAGAAACTCCATAAGCCTTTCGTTGAGAAGCTCCACCTTCACATCTATCTCAGAAATCCTTGGCTTCACATATTCAAATTGGTTCTTGGCAAAAAGTGTCATACGCTTTTAAGCCCATCCCCCCAAATTCAAAGGATTGGACTGAGAACTCGGTTTGAATGCCTCCGGCCGAGAACCCTGCCGCTGCTGCAGCTCCCTCACATGCTCCATGAGAAAGCGGCCATCCTTCATTTCTCAAGCCATTTCTCAATCAAATCTTCAAATCTAATTGCCAAAATCAACAGAACATGCCAAAAAGATGTATCAGGGACTTGATCAGGGAAAATGGATATTCATCACTTTGATGCGAGGCATTGTAGAAGTGCGAATCTCATGATCAGCTTTGACAATGAAGCGACTCCTTTTAATGACAGGGATTACTTTCGAGCAATACACAGATTACTTTCGAGCAATACACAGGTCACCCCTAGACTCCCAAACAAACTCCCAAAAATAGAACACTCTGACAGCCAAACAGAGATCCAAAAGGCTAAAGGGTGTTTGCGACATCTGCAACTGGTACTTTTGTACTGGATTGGTAGAAGGAGGTCGAAAGCATGTTTCTTCTTGTTTCTTCTTGTCGTATGTGGAGATTTGTGCACAGTACTGCAAGGCTTTGCCTTGACACTATGCTGACGAACACTCTCGGCCTCGAAGCAAACCGTACTCTCAAGGAGCAAGTTTCGTTTAAATGAATCGCTTCAAATTAGAAATTTGAACCGACCCGCTTACCTCAACATCGCATCCACATCGCACCCAATCTGGTGTGCCCACAGCTGAAAAAAAAGAGTGCCTCTCTGCCCCTTGAACTAAGCACCATCACCCAATCTTGTTCAGTCTGGAGGTCTGGGAATGACTCGTTCTGCGACGGGTCCTCATAGTTGAATTCAAAAAGTTCCAGCTACTTTTTAAAAAGATCCGATAAATGTCATATAAATGTCAAGCCAACCTTTGGACACTCCTCCAGCTTTTTGAGCTCTCCTTGCCAATCTAAAGTGAGCTGCTGAAACCTGCAGGTTTTGAGCATGTTAATCGAATCATGCCGCTTGTGTTGTGCTTCCTAATGCACAGCATTGGGAAAGATGAAGTCTATCATGCTGCATATCCAAAGCAAACAACAACTCTGCACAGCAGCGGAGGAATTGCCTCCTCAACATCTGTTGAACCTGGAAACCCACAGAAGACTGTCAGGTCTGCGAAATTCATCAAGGAAGGCTGTCAGGCAACCAAGAATGATTTGTTTGGAAGAAACATAAGTAACATGTTTAGTTTATTCTCGTCAATTCAATTTGTCTTGAATAGCGAGGGTTGTTTGGCGGGTTTGCTTTCGCTGTCCCTGTGCTTTGTATCAACCTGTGTGCCTCGGCACGGTCGGAGATAAGCATGCTGATGTCTCGATGAATAGCGGGCTCGTGCCAGAGTTGCACCTGTTGCGGTCGGGTTTTCACTGTGGTCGTTTCTGGCGATTCCTCTACGGTTTTTGCATCTTGACAGCCAGTTTCTCAATGCATCAAGTCCTTCCCAAACCCAAGCAAACATCCATGTATTGAGCGCAGCTATGCATTTCTCACTTCTCAAGGATGGAAACTCAGCTCCACGGGTCGTGTAAACGACTATGTGGTCAGTTTTTATTAGGGTGCTCTGGTACTAGATGTTGTTGAACTGGATAAGTGGCGGGCACACAATCACACACACACACACATACACACACTTGCTCAGACAGTTCTATTGACTTGATATTGGACTGCATCTTCCGTGCAAGACAGCAGCGACAGGAAAACCTAAAGAGAATTGAAGTATAGCCCGGCTCTTCCGGCTCTTCCTTGTGGCAATGTTCCACTCTGGATGGATGCTTCAGGTAGCGATGACCGTACAGGATCCATAAAAATGACCGTACCGTGGTTCTGGGCTTAGCCGGTTGCCATTGACAAAAATCAAATGAACGGAATAAATGGGATCTTGCAAGCTTTGTCCACGACATCCATGCCAAGATCAGCAGGTACAGGTGAATGCACCATACCATAGTTTCGTTGCGTCAGGTAGGTATGATGGGTTTGACGCCTCTGCTCTAAATACTTAATGAAAAAGACGAAATGAAACGGCAGAACAGGTAGAAATGTTACATCTCTTCAGGTAATTCACACACACATACACACACAATATATACACACACACACGCACACGCACACAGACAACACACCCACACCTGCAAGCACACCCACACGCGAACTCGCGCACGCACACCCACACGCAGACATTCTCTGACTCTGCCCACCTCTGCTTTTCCATCTGTCCATATTGTCGGAAGTTTGACTTCTAAACTTCCTTCGATTAATTAGTTTATTTATCTAAATAATATATACCTTCAGTTTACTTCAGTTTATCCCAATTTTATTGGCCTCGAAAGGGGGAAAAACTGTAATATACCTTAAATTTACCTTTAGTAAACCTTTAGTATATCTGTTGTTTATCATTTTATATACCCTATACCTTT
>CAMXCT020001029.1:0-130000 GCA_947184155.2 Cladocopium goreaui
CATCAATATACCCATTCATATCCTCATATCGGCAATGATGTCCTCAAATTATCGCATGATTTCCGCTTTTATGAGGCCTGCAAGGTGACTGCGGAGCTCCAACAGCTGATAGATCAGCTGCAAATGCTGCCTGAAATGGACAAACGGACTGTGGGGCCAAGGGCGGTGTGGTTATAGAAGATATATATATATGTACATACTAACGATCTGTAATATTCAATCATGATTCTATACATATATATATATATTAATTATGCTGTATATGATATAGAGACAAGTAGATATTGAATACAATGTACATAGACATAGAACCTGATGTGCTTTTGAGAGGCACATTTGAAACCAATGGCTGCCTGGTGTGGCAGGACCATGGGAGGCAAGTGCATTGCCCAGACTTTGGCCATGGAGGATTTCATGACGGAGGAGGCCATGGATCTGGAATCTATTTGGCATTGTCGTAAAACTGAATATTTCAAAATCCGACCAGGATCCAGAGATGATTGTTGTTTCGATTGATTTCCGTGAAGAGAGTGAACACTGCTCTGTGTTGTGTGTTGGTTGGCGACATGCCACAAGCGTCAGGTGGGGATGAAGCAGCTCCACCACAAATACTTCGTTCAAGGCGTGAAGGCCTTTGAGCTGACGAAGCCTTTGTCCGACTTTCCTGCTGACAAGGACTGGGAGGAGTTGCAGATAGTTGCAGCACGTGAGGTTGGGAATGTTGGCGTCACTGAGAATATACCATTCATAGAGCTATAGGATTAGTTTGTTTGAGTCACATAATGCAATATGTTTTCATGTTTTGACTTTGGATTTTTGTTTGTAAATTGCTGCTGGGTCACTTTGCGATGCAGCCCACAAGAATTCTGCTCTTTGTGGTGACTTTTCAAAACCAAGGTTGTGATTTTGCAGGTTTCCACAGGAGGTACAGCTCAGTGCAAGCTTCGTTCTTTCCAGGAGCTAGTTTACAAAGGTGTGGGCCAAGACGGCCGCTCGCTTGCTCTGGAGCAACGGAATTCGCAGGAGTTGACATGCATCGTTTCAGTATGTTTCAGTCAGATACGGTAAATATCGGTGTTTTTGTTGACTACAGTGACTACACATCGCCACTTTGGTTGCTTAAATATCCGCTTTCTTGTTGGCCCTGATTTATGCTGCTGAGAGATCAGATTTTTCCCATCAGTTCCGCAATATTTCTGGTGAACACCTAGGTCTGCCCTGCTCCTTCAAGGCATCTGTGAGTGAAATCCTGCAGTGGCAGTCTTCGTTTCGTACCTACTATGCTGACAGCCTCAGATGGTGAGATGTTGGACCTTCAACTGTACCACTTGATGTGATGTGTTTTTGATGCGGAGGAGAGTGAACAGGGATTAGTTGAATAACCGTCCTGGGTTCAGAATCCCTGGGACCTTTTTTACCACACCCGCTTGAATGATGATGTGGAAAACTAAATTTGAAGGCTCAGTTTTCCTTGCGTTTCCCTCATTGTCAGAGTCACTATGATTTGGTGCAACCTTTCCAATTTTTAAGTTTCGACTTTTGGATGATCTCCATACATCTTCATACCAAGCTCGACTTCATTTTTGGAGTCTTCTACCATCTATTCCACCATATTATGGACATTTATGGACCATCTTCTTCCACCATATTCCATCAATTTCCATCATCCATCAGGCGCTGGGATCTGAGGCCTCGGACATTTATGTGGGCGAGGAAGGCAAAGACCTTGTGAGCCAATCTCTGCAGGGAAAATCCGAGGTCCGCGGTGTAAAAAAAAACACCGGGGTGTCGATGAAGCAATGCTTTTGGGATGGTGATATGGTATGATATGGCGAAAATCAAGAGAACCAATGAGAAACTTCAACATGTTCACCATGTGGAAAACTGAGATCATCCAAGAAGGTTCGAGGACGTTCACTTTTTTTCAGATCCATTGTTTTTTCAGGCAGGCGAAGAAGCCTGGAAGATGAAGTTTGCCATCAGGCAGGAACCCAAGTTCTACAGTCTCTTTGGACGATTTCTAGCACCCTCAAACCACCTCACCATGAATGATGGTAAATCATGGTAAATCCCATTGTAAAAGCGGGGAAAAACATGAAAGATGGTGGCTTTAAATGAGGTGCACAAATCTCTCTCATCCATGTTGCTGTGGCTCCAAACCGATTGCTTTCCAGGTCCGTTCGCCCCCCTGTTTTTGAGCCACGCTCACTTCATCTTGTTGAATCCATTGGTAGGTAACTAGATGTAACTAGTAACTAGTTTTACGTAACTGCTACATCGATCACCGGGATCACCGGTTGTGGTATGTCCAGGTGCAGCACGAACCCGGTGATCATGCGCTTTGATGGGCGCGTCATCGCACGGGAAGTTGGAGATCCAACCTTGACGCGGATCCATTTGGTGTCCGTCTGCGGTATTGACTTTGCATCACGGGTACATGACCATGTGGATTTGACGCACTACATTAAGAACTGGAAGGAGGTGTACATCTTTGATGAGCCTTGACTGACTTGGGATCTGTGGCGGAAAAGGCTTGAAGTCTTTCATGGCTGATACATTTTGGTACCTTTGAAATGGAGAAACAAAAGGAGGTGATTATATATGTCTTCATTTTTGTTCCAGCATGTTTTAAGTATGTCTTCAGCACTGGCTTGCTGGGTCCTGGTTTCATGCCCGCATCATGCCCACATCGCATATATATATATACATACATTGTATATATAGATATGTATGCATCGTGTTTGGCAGGCACTGGGTGTGCATTATCATTAGGGTGAGTATGTAAGCTGATGAATCCATTTTGGCTCAAGTCTGAGCCAAACTGGCTTCATCGTTCTTTCTTTTGCTGGGGTACCCACGCCACTTCTAGGGAGTTACCCTAGGTTCAGTGGTTTCTCGTTCCTCTACTAGGGCGTTACCCTAGAGTACAGAGGTTACGAAGGTGGGAGGTCACCCCCCTCGATGCCAAGGGCCTCCATCGTCGTTCGGCCCGGTTGGAATGAGGCGGCCCACACGGATGTGGAGCTGCTTCATGCAGCTGCCTACTACGAGTTCAAGACGCACGTGGAGAGCCTACTCCAGCAGGGCTTGGTGGCCGAGGCCACCCGGTTGTGGGCTTCTGTGTGCCAAATTGATCATTTCCCCCCACATCCACTTGGGTTGGGGGTGCAGGGACTTCCCCCTTTCAGACGGTCACCTTGCATGGAAGAAAACTGTAGGAGGTGTACTGAGTATCAGGGAGGATTCAAGTTCCCTTGGATCGGCACATGGAACAGCTCAGCTGTCTTGGCTCTGCCCGGGAGTGACCCGCGGCGTGCGTGGCAATCCTACTATGATCGCCTGGGCGAGGCGAAGCTGGATTTGCTACTCATCGAGCCGCTGCGGACTCATTGGACGGCTCGGGACTTTGCGCCGGACAACATCTTTGGTTTGGTCGCCTTCATCGAGCACAATGCCGATAGCATGGTCGACCTCACCGAACTTTGGGATGTTTGGAGGACCTGGCAGTCCCCACAGCGTGGATGGAGGGACCCATCCATGGTGCCCATCCCGGCTGACCTGGTTGCGTGGAGAGCACCACGGGCCAGAGCAGTTCGGTCGTTATGGGGTTGGCTCGGTGCCATGGAGGCTGGGGAGGAACCCTTGCCACCTTGCAAGGCTTGTGGACTGCCGACACCTGAGCTCTGTGAGCGATGCTTCTCCTCAGTGTGCAGTACCTGTCCACCCTCCCAGTGTCCAGGATGTCACCCCGTCTTGCGTCGAGACCCATCTGCAGCAGCTGCGGCCTAGTGATGTGTGTTTGTTACCTGATGATACTGAGGTGTGGTCTGCAGTTTCAGGCCCAGCCCGTACGCTCCAAACCTTGGCGGCGGTGGTGTCAGGAGTCGCCATGGAGTACCATCCAGGAGCCTATGCGGTGCAGGCTGCTGGTGAGGCTCCACCTTGTGCAGAGACGGCGATGGAGAGGGTGGCATCCACCCGTGTTGAACAGTGGCGAGCTCAATGGGGACTACATGATGAGACCGACTTCGCATATGCGTTTGCATCCTATGACAGCGCAGTGGCACATGGAGGACACCATGTGGCAGATGCGTGGTTGCAAGCGCGCTCCAAGACTGCAGAAGCTGACCTCATCCCTCAAGCGGCTGCCGTGGCTGAAAGCTCGGGCTCCAGAGACCGGCCAACGACATGGCCTGCGCCCAAGGCGTCCATGATGAAGAAGAGCAAGATGGTCCAGATCAACCAGAGACTGTGCTGCTGCGAGCTGCGGCATTGAGGAAGGCCTTTTCTCAAGCCAAGGTTATGCGTCCTCAAGGGGAGTTGACCCCTGAGAGGTACGCTCAGTGGCAAGACGCTCTGGATACCCTGTCCAAGCGGAAGGTGACGGAGGCCGAAGGAGCGACGGTGGTGAACGCCCTGAAGTCCTGGGCTGAGTTGCGGGCCTACATGGAGCAGAAGGACCGCCTGTTCCCACCGGATGCATTGGACCTCTACGGCTTCTTGCAGAACGGCACGTCGGGGCCTTACCGAGCCTTTCATTCCTTGAAGTGGTTCTCCAAACATGGCCGGTTGCAATGGGACTTCAGTGATGTACCAGTCCCAGCTCGCAAGAATCCACCCAAACAGGCAAACCCAGAACAGGCTGTCGCAGTTGAGCCCCCAATGATTGCAGCGCTTGAAGAGAAGATTCAATCGTTGTACGAAGCAGGGGACCCGCGTTGGAGGGGCTTACTGTCCAGTTGGCCGGTTACCTTTGGTGTCCTGCGATACCAGCACATCATGCGTGCCAGGCCAGTCAAAGTGACCCCCAGCTCCTTTCATGGCTACTGCACGAAGGGGAAGCAGAAGGCCAACAGGGGCGGGTTCTCCTTCAGCATCCCGGCCACATTCGTCAATGGATGGGCTTGGGGCTCGGCCTTATTCAGGGACTACAGCAGTCTGGACAAGGCTAAGCAAGCCGCTTCTGGGTTATGCTTTGATGCGGAGGGCACCGCATACACATTGAAGTTCGTCAATGAGCTCAATCGTGAGGTCTTTGAGCATTTGGTCCAGAATACAGAGGATTTGTCTTCCTATTCCTGGCGGCGAGCAGCGCCCACAGTGGGCACTTTGATGAAGCTGACGCCTCTCGAGCTATGTTCACTGGGGGACTGGGCAGATCGTTCCCAGATCCCAAAGGAGGCGACAATGCCTATGCACTACAGTGCAGCTAGGTATGAGTCTTCATTGAGGACCAAGCACATTGTGAGGTTGGCCATGGAAAAGCTGCTTGCCCATGAGTCATGGGAGACCATCCCAACAGAGACCTATGCTGAGGCCCTGGAGTATGCGCGCCAGAACGTTGACAAGGTGCTGAAGCAGGAATCCAGGGTCATTTGGGCAGCTCCTTTGACGAAGGCGGAGATGCAGGCGCGTTTCCAGCTGTCGGAGGCTCTCAAGCTCAAAGCTGCGGCCAAACGAGAGGAGGCACAAGCCAAGGGTGGCCTGTCTGCGATGCCGGCATCCCTCAACGGGAAGGTGCTGAGCGCATTCATGAAGAATGGGGCGCCTATTTGTGGAGCCTTTCAGACAAGGTCTTGCCCCTTGGAGAAGGAAACGTGTCCTGGTCGCCATGCATGCGCCATTCTGCGCAAAGCTGGACGAGTTTGTGGTGGAGGCCATCCGGCATGTGAATGCCACGACAAGAAGTTCATCAAGGTGGAGGAGATGACTGGCGAAGGGCCTGGTTCGGGATCTGCTAAGGCCAAGCCTACTAGCAAATCCACGGAGGAGCGACCTCCGGAGCCAGCTGCCCCTCCGAGGGCGTCAGTGAGGCGCTCAAGGTCCCCACAAGAGCCGCCGTCTAAGGCACCGCCAGCGAAGAAGGCCAAAGCAGCCCCAGCTCCACCTCCAGCGCCATTGCCAGCCCTGGTTACTAGTTCGGAAGAAGAAGAAGTTGAAGTCGAGGAGGAGGACCTTCCGATTCCAGAGGCGCTGGATACTCGAGGGCCCGACCAGAAGTTCGACAGGTTGGCGACAGTCCATGGCAAGACAGCGGAGAGCCCGAGCCTTATTTATCAGAATAGGGCAGGGGGCAAGCTGTGGCTGAGTGGAATCCCAACCAGGAACACGGCAAATCGCTTTCCAAAGGGAGTTACCCTTCAGATTGCGTGCATGGCCGAAGCCCCATCATCCAGAGGAGGAGTGGTGCTCACAGATGCCCTCTTGAAACACCTGTGTGTGGCCCATGGTGGTTCAAGGAACAGGGACTTCGAAGAAGGCAGGCGCTCGTTGGACATTCCGGGGATCATCCATGAAGAGGGTATGAGGTCGTGGGTGGACACGACTCTCAGGACCAGCTCCCTCAGGAACCCGTTCCCAGAGCCCTGTGGCTACATTGCGACACTTCGTTCAAAGGTCCACCTGGAGCTCAACAACGGCCAGACCCTCTGCTCCCACAAGCAATCTGCCGAGCGTGCAATCCGCTTGGTGAAGCCAATGACGACGCAGGACATGAGGGAGGCTATGGCTTGGGGCCGCGCTTTTTGTGACGGTTGTTTGGTGCGAGCAGCAGCGAGCTGGCATCCACGCTGACCTTGTCAGGAGTGGCGCACCAGAATTCATTTGAATAAGAGACGCACAGGGCCGATTTTGGTAAGCTGATCAATGTGGTCCATAGCTTGCCCGTAGGCTAACATGCATTTGAACCATTTGAGAGCTTGACTTCTGCGTGGAAAATGGCCCTATCAACATCCGGGAGGATGAAGTCATGACAGGCTGTGATAACTAGTCTTACCGGTATGTCATGAGGTGGCTTACACAGGTATCTGTGAGGACAAGCTACATGATGTGCGCCGGGGATAGAGACTAGGATACAGTCTGTCGTACCCCTGAGGAACAGGGGAGTTCTTGTCTTACCCCCCCTGTCACCTCCTTCTGTCCCTGGATGGCAGGTGATGTGCAGCATGCGGGAGGCATGTTTGGGGGTGAGCAGCTTTGAATGTTCAAGTCATACAAGGAGTTACCTTGAGAAAATGACTAGTGTTCGATTGGTTCCGGTGGAGAGTACCACCATTCAGGAAACCATGGAGTCTCTAGGGCTGAATTTTTCGTTGGACCCCGTTGTGACCAAGGCGTTGTTGGCCACCAAGATTCAGAACCTTGAGGAGTTTCGGTTCCTCTTTGAGGATGAGTCGAAAGTCAACACGTTCTTGGCCAAGTTGCAACTCGGTGATGATAGGTTGATTCAAGGCTCTAGGCTGCGTAGAGCTTGGACTGCAGTGACCTTGTACTACAAGAACCAGGACCAGGATAGGTCCAAGATCAGTGTCAGCGATCTTGATACTATGTTGGCCGACACGGAGTTGCGTGATGTCAAATCCAACTTCTGGGTTCGGTATCGGATGAGATTCCCACCAGAGATCCATCCAGCTGATGCCACGCTCTCTCGGATCAGCAGGGAGCTATCCAAGAGGATGCTGTGCGTATATAACTTGTGGAAGGTTCGCACTTTGCAGTACCAGCTCCACACGACTCAGAAGAAGCGCAAGCTGGCGGAAGGGCTCTATACTGAGGAGGCTGAGGACGAGGACAAGATCCCTCATGACTGGGAGAACTATCTGGATCGTCTCCTCACTTTGCTGGTCGCATATGCCATGGCGGGAGTGACCCCCAGGGCTAATGTGCGGGATGCCTCGGCGGAGAAGACCCTTGGCGCCGACTCGACAACCTTCGTGGAGGTGCCGCTGGATGTCGTCATGCAATATTTCTACAGAGCGAAGCGTCAGTCAAGTGCACTGCCGTTGTCACAGAGGTTAGCCTGGCTAGAAGCTCGTGACCTTGAGGATCGCTCCGATTGGGTTGCCAAATTTCGGGAATCATCCAAGTCCTTGGGGGAGGTCATCAAGGAGACCTGTGTGGCACGTGATGCCCATTGGGTACCACACGCGGTGCCCGGAGCACTCAAGGCAGAGGCGAGCAAGCCCACCACAGTGGCTGCGGCAGCAGTTCAGCCACCATCCCAGTTTGCGCTGGGCAAGCCGGTCAGTGGCAAGAAGGTGGCCAAGGTGATGCGCGATGGCTCCAAGATTTGTCAGGCCTTCCAACATGGACAGTCCAAGAACCCCAAAAGCTCTTGCCCCCAAGGTCAGCACAAGTGTGGTATCGTGGTTCGTGGTGAACGCATTTGTGGTATGCCGGGGCATGGAGCCATCCAATGTCGGGCGAAGATTTCGCCATGACGGGGCCCAGCGGGAGAGGCGGGCACTTCTGCTGGGCAGGATGAGGCAAGACCCGTAGACAGAGTTGACTGTCAGCTGCCACGGATGGCGGACCTTTATGCGGGGCCTAAGACACCTCTGTCCAAAGCCTTCATCTTTTGTGGTTGGGAGACCATTTCCGTGGATTGGATGTTGGATAGGAGTCATGACCTATCCAACAGTCTCAGGCAGCAATCGTTGCATGAGCAGTTGCAGTCCGTGTGCTTCATCGCAGCAGCTTTGGATTGCTCCACCAAGAGCCGCGCGAGGGAAATTCCGCGGGACTTTGGTGATGGGCGCCCACCACCCCGGCCGTTGCGATCTGAGCAACACCCGCTGGGTCTCCCTGAGCTAACAGGGTCTCAGCTGACACGGGTGGAGCAGGACAATGCGGCTGCAAGCTTCGTGCTGTCCGAGATCGATCAGTTGGTGGACAGGGGTGGTGGATCAGTCCGCGAGAACCCATACAACAGCCTCCACTGGTGGACACCGGATGAGGTGGCGATGTGGGAGAGCGGTCGCTGGTCCGATCAGCGGTATTCAGCCTGCTGCTTTGGTGGTGCCAGATCGAAGCTGCAGCGGCTGCGCCACAACATTGCAGAGATCGCCCAATGGCCTAGAGCTGACTGCAACCATTTCCATGATCCCCAGGAATGGGAACCTTGGGTGCAGGATGGTAAGCGCCATTTTCCTTCAGCTGAGGAGTCCGAGTATACAGCAGAGCTATGTTTTGCAATTGCCACGGCAGCTTCGTGGTGGGCAGTGCGTGTTGGACACGCCAAGCTCTATGTGCCGAGGTCCCCATCGCCGAGCTGCACCGGACATCGGGACCATTGGCTTGACCTCGATCCCAGAGCACTTCGTGAGTGGGCTATGACCCCACTAGCCATCAGCCTGGGTTTGAGACCCTTGGACACAGCTGAAGCAGCTAGGGTGCCCACGAGAGCATGTGTTGAAGATGTATTGCAACAGGGTGCACTTCCCCCCGGTCATGTGTATGTGGGGCTTGGAAGTCATACTCACCGCCTGCCGACCACCAAGTGGAAGTCTCCATGGCAGTTGGGCGTGAATTGCACCCCTCAAGACTGGGTCCCCTACTACGTCCAATACATCAGGGAGACACTCTGGTGCGAGTTGGATGAGCTCGAGGGGTCAGTGCTGGTCTGTGATTGCCCAGCGGCCCAAACTTGCGAGGCCGACCTCCTAGCCGGATTGATTTTTGATCGCTTGAGTGAGCAGGGCCCGCGGGGTGCCCCACAGGTGGTCCAAGGTCAGCATGGCAGGAGTCACCAGGGAGTTACCCGACGTGTCCTCTTGTCGAGTGTAGCGCAGGCTACAGGCATCCCTTTTGGGCCATTCTACATTCTGCAGGAGTCCTTGGCGCTAGCTTTCAAAAAGCTTTATCCAGGAGAGTGGTTCGAGGGAGTGGCCATCCCCTTCGTGGAGGACTTAGTGAACCAGCACCCACTTGACCTGTATGTGCGATGGCGCCACCAACAGGGGCTGGACATGGAGGGCAGCTGCAACCCCGTGTTGGCAGCCCCTTCAGTGCGGCAGAAGATGAGGACGGCAGAAGGTCAGCAGGTGGGAGCGATCAACCACAGAGCGGCGCTGGCCCCTCTTCTGCCCTTTCACCTTCAGCCAGACCAGCACTTTGAGCAAGCCCTTCAGCTCAGCATGCAACCGTTGCCTACTGAGGGGCTTCCCATTTTGGACGATGACCTGAGGTTTGCTGCATCTTTCTCCAGCCTGCCAGGAGTGGACCTGCGTAGGTTGCGAGAGCGCTCCATGGGCATCTTATCTGAGATGAAGAGACGGTGGAGCTCGATCACGGCCCATTTGAGACACAAACAGACTGAGGCCATCAGGACAGCAACAATGCAGCGTGATATCGGTTTCACTGCAATTCTCCTTCTTGTAGCCAATTGGGGCGATGTGACACTGCCAGCAGGCCTGTGTATGGGGCTTCCAGCAGTGGGGTATGCGCCGCCATATGGCATTTTTCCGGAACAAGTTGCCACCCGTTTGACGCGTGAGGATGTACTCCAGGACTGGCAGAGCCACAACAACACCATTTTGGCTCGGCTCAAGCCAGATGCCGATGATGAGTTTTTGTTGCAGCAAAGCCTCAAAGATGCAGAGAAGGGATTTTGTGGTTTGCCCATGACTGCAGAGGAACTGCAGCGTTGTCTGGGTGCGGAACCCTACCGGTTGATCCCTCGATGCGTCATCACACAATCCTCGGGGAAGCAACGAGTGATTGACGACGCCTACGTTGGCTTGCAATCTGAGCGCTCCAGTGACGCGAACAAGCTCACCCTTTGCTCAGCGCTGCGGCCGGCCCAACACCTGCAGTATGCCTACGCCTTTGGGAGTTCACCCAACTGGGAGGCAGAAGAATGGGAGTCCGGAGGTGAGGATTGGCCGGATGCCTATCGTTTTTGCCCTATGAGTTGGGATGAGGCTTTGTGCTGCATTGTGGCTTTCTTCCATCATGAATGGCAACAACCAGCGTTTATGATTTACACAGGTTTGCTATTTGGTCTTCCTCTTGCGGTCACATCGTTCAATCGATACAGTCGTTTTGTGGAGGCTTTATCACGTCGATTTGCCTTTTGTTTGACCAGTCTGTATTTCGATGATGCTCACTTGACAGACCGCAAGTCGTGCCGAGGATCAGGTCAGAGAGCTATGCAGACCCTTAACAACCTTTTGGGCACACCATTTTCCGAGGAGAAATGTCAGAAGATGCAGAGTACCGGCACCTTCCTGGGCCTGGATCACGACTTCAGTCAAGTCCATTTGAAGGGTCTGGTTCAGTTTTGGGCCCGTGAACGCATCGAGACCAAGTTGCTTCACCTCATGCAGACCGCCGAGGACTCCGGCAAGCTGCAACCAGGGGTGGCGGCCAAGCTCTACGGCATCGCCAACTTCTTTGAGCTTGGCGTGTGGGGGCGCATTGGCTGCGGTGGCTTGGCCCCAATCAAGCATAGACAGCAGGAGCGCTCCGCAGAGTTAACTGAGGAGTTGCGCCAAAGCTTTGACCTGCTGAGCACTGTCATCACCACCCGTCCCTCTCGCCACATTGAGATCTGGCCACATGCAGGGCTCCGCTTCCTCGCTGCTTCGGATGCTGCGTTGGAGAGCCCAGGTCAGGGGACTGGGGGCTTCTTGGTGGTGTGGCATGACGATCACCGGCAACACCGAGAGGCGTTTGTTTCTCTCATTCCCCCATTGGTGTATAGCCTATGGGAGCCTGGTGACAAGAAGATTGCCCAGTTAGAGCTGCTGCAAGTGCTTTACGCTTTGTTTTCTCGGCCGTCCAGATTTCGAGGCAGACGAGGTCTCTGGTTCATCGACAACACAGCAGCGTTGATGGCATTGATTCGAGGTCGTTCTGACAATGCAGATTTAGAGCATATGTCACGGTTGATTCATGTTACTCTTTTTGGCCTTAAGGCTTGGTTTTTCTGGGAGTGGATCCCTAGTAAGGCCAACTGGTCTGATGAGATCAGGCGTCCAGGCAACATGGCACAAATGCCATGGGTTCACCACGCATTTTGCATTTTTCCCCTTCGAGATTTGGTCTCTACCACTTCCCGCGTTTCTCCGGGTTGTGGAGTTTCTCTGAGTGCTTCGGGATGAAGTGCATTGGGAGATTCAACCTGTGTAGCCTCCTGAGTTTACAGGAGTGCGGAACAGGGTGTACGGATCCAACCAGTGCTGCTGTGCAGGAGACTACCTGCACAGCGTTCCAAAGCACTATCCTGCGAGGAGCAGGTTGAGACCGCACGAAGAGTTTGGGAAGAAAAAGCCATGCGGATGTGAGCCTGGATAGAGTGAACCTTTTGAGTATCTATGCTTTACATCTCACAACTAATGCATATATATATATATAGTATATAATATATACACGTGTTAATCAACGCTTCAACTGGTATTGGTAAAGTTATTCATTCTTGTTCGTAATCTTCCCGCTTTGGTTTGTCGAATGCCAATGTTGTGTTTGCTCTCGATTGCTCTCGCAATATCCACTCCATTTCAGTGAAATCATCTGAGACAAAATGAGTTTTTTCCATACTTTTTCCATGTTTTTCATGGCCCTGGGACACTGGAGACCCCAGGAAGAGGGCTATCCCAGCGTGAAACACGGCCGTGACTTCGAGCTCAGCGGGACGCCTGCGCAGCTCAACGTCTCCAAGACCCTCTACGACTTGTGACTCGGCAGAACTCGGCACAGCCCAGGGGACCAACAGATTGTACCCTCTGGTAAACTAACAAAAAACAATGGAAAATCACAATTTTTAATGGGTAAATCCACTATAAAAAACCATTTTCAATAGCTATGTTAAATTACCAGAGGGTAGGTTGATGGTCATTGATGGTCATTGATGGCCATTGATGGTCATTGATTCATTGTGATTCATTATGATTCATTTGGTAGAGAGTTAACCACGTATAGCGTTGGCTTTCCAACATGAGCTATACAGAGTCACTTTTGTCCAAAATGATTTCATGCAGATCTTAAGCCATAGTGCCATACTACATTTCGATTCGTTGCAGCCTCTCGCTGAGGAAAAAGATGTGCAGGTTGCGGCTGCGTGCTCAAGACGATTTAGGCCTGGCTCCAGTGACGAAGTGGCTGTGGGTCACAATTTCAGAACCCAAGTCCAAAATTTGAGAGATGTAGATCGACAATCTGGACCCACAGAAATCTCGAAGCTGTGAATGGTTTAGTTTCTTCAAACTCGGCTATGGTACTCATGGTATGGATTGGAGTTCTAATTGTATATATAATACAATATAATACAATGCAATATGATATAATATATATATATATATAATTATAGAATATTTCTATAATATAAATGTATCATTGTATTTCAAAGAACTCCAGGGAAGCTGTTTACTCCGGCTTTCTGTTCGCCAGGAATCCAGGTGGTGGTGGAGGTGGGCCTAGGGCTGGGCGTCTTTGCCGGTGACGCCCTCGGCATTGGCAACAATGTGCGCCAGCTCTCGGCCGCTGGGCGAAAAGCCGTGGAAGGGTTGTGGGAGGCTTGAACTATGTGGAAATATCTTGAAATATCTTGAAATACTCAGAATGAGCAACATTTCATCATGTTTTATAATGTTTTATGTTTTATCCATAAGTGGTCCATAAGTCTTGCAGATTTCTTGTGTTGCAGTTTTGATTGAAACTCAATACCGCTGAATACAGCAAAATTCGCAACCTCTGGATTTCTGCTCCAAGGCTATGGCGATGCAGAAAGTCTTGGAGGAGGAGCAGTTCAAAAACATTTGCCTTGTGGTGCTTTCCTTGTACCTCAGCAGCCTCAGCGGCCTCAGCGGTCTCAGCGAAATGTTTGGTGTGGCCATGGCCATGAAGAAACCCAATGGTGGGTGTCATCGAGGGAATCAACACACAGGGGGGAGAATCACCACATGGGAATCATCGAGGAATGATGGTCTTTCGGTCTTTCTTCCTTTTTGGAGTATAAGACTAAGATACACCACATTGCTTCCATCAGACAGAGGATTTATCACCCCCAACCAGATGGAGAATCCCTGAAAGTGGCCGAGGCCCGTGTTCTATCAGAACGACAACTACGACGTCTATGAGAAGATTTTCAGTCGTGAAGACAGTGGCTACCAGGGCACCGTTCCAGTTCTGTTGATGGACCAGGTCGGATTGTCCGAAACCAGCTGATTTTGTTGAAGCAGTGCAACATTCAGGGACTGAGCGGCTAAAGATGGCTCAAGCAAACACGATCCGCTTTCGCACTTTAGAGGAACTTCGGGTCTTGAAGTCTTGCGAGTTCTCAATGTTTGAGAAGACCGCCATTTTGCCAAGCTACCCCAATCTCATGCAGGACATGCACGCCATCGCAGTGGCAGCTGCTGGTTGCTTGCTGGCATGATCTGGCATGCTAGCTGTTCGGAATGGTCACCGTCTGATAAATTCCCGAATATTCCCGAATTGCGGAGGTCTGAAGAATTGGTCTCCCCCATGATAGATTGGTGAATATTGGTGAATCTTGGTGAATATTGGTGAAAGTGTTACTGCGGACAACTTCCCAAGCTCCCTTGGCACAGCAGCAGCAGCCGCAGTGCCGAAAAGAGCATGTCTCTGGTCTCATGCTAAAGGACGAGCCAGGTCGCAGGAGCGACGAACTGGCCTGCCTGAGGTGAAAAGGCAGAGGCAATCATGCACAGTTGCCATCGTACGATGGTTAAGCCTCAAATAAATTCCCTCTAATGGAATGGTAATGCCAAGTGAGGACCTGTTCAGTCCGAGACATCTTGGCTCACCCTCGCAACAGTGTCGACATAAGTATCTGAATACTTTCTGAATGACACTGTAAAAATACGATACAGTGGGTCTTTCGAACAATGTGTGTCTGTCTCTGAGCTGCCAGCCTCCATCCATGGGGTTCCGGAAAGGAAACAGCACCGGAGAGACTTTCAACAAACCAACCGTGAGCTCAAGAAAACTGATGGGAGCCGCAACCAAACCATCATCCTCATGTGTTCTAAGCCACTGCATCAAAGAATCAAGAAATGCAACTGGATACCCTAATGTTTGTACAAAATGGTCAGGGTCTATTCCAGCAGTAAAATTGTCAACAAAACTGTACAGCCGACTCTCACTCTCATCATCGCTAGATTCCACCATGATGTGGATGTTGGCCTTCGATCGAGCTTCCTTGTTGCGCTCGAAAACTTCAAAGTAAAAGTGACGAAGCCTATCCATCAAACTGGTGTGGCGTTCATCCCATTGTTTTTGACAGGTCAAAAGCTGTCGGAACTCCATGGGTCGATCCGCATTTCGTCTGACTGCCATTGCGTCAACTATGCCATTGTTCTGGGCAACCCATTCTTCAAAGGGTGATTCACAAAGCCTCTGGTTGAGGTGTGAAGGTATCCAGGATGAGGTGACCATCGCCAAGGCCCCTTGTTGCAGCAGAGAGTCCACCTCCATCCACAAATCGCTATTGGCGTCCGTCATCTCTGTGCAAAGTCCAGCCAGTCGGCGTTGAAAAGCACGGTGTACTTCCAATGCGTCCAGCCAAACGTGCACCTGGCGCCCCCAATGTAGTGCCCAACGAAGAGCCGCCAGAAGCGCCGTAATCTCGGCACGAACAATGGTTTGCGGAAGGCCCGCCAGCCATCCATCAGCCACCGGTTGGCCACTCGTAGCATTGTAGAGAGCCCATGCCGCCCTATGTGTCTCCAGTCTTCCATCTTTCATGAGGCTCCCATCCGTAAAGAGGTGTTGAAGACCACCGTCCACAGGTGCCGAGACAAAGGTCTCGGTGGAGTCCTCAATGCCCATGAAGTAAGTCCGGAGACCATCCAACCAGGGTGAGCGCGAGCAAAGCAAGTGCTGCGAAAAAGCCCGTGGCAGTTGCGATAGCTCATCAGTGAGTGAAAACTTCTCTATGATGTCCCGATATTTGGGGCACACCAAAACATGTTCATGTGAGTTGGGGGTGGAACAAAGAGAACAAAATTGAGATTTGGTAACGTCAAACTTGCCTTGTGTCCACGCATCCATGAAAGAGCCCGATTGTAAGGCCGACTGCAATGATCGCTGAAGGGGAGTCAAAGAGCTATTGCGCCAGCGAGAAACATAGCCATCAATGTCCTGCAGTGCGCGCATTGAAGGGCGCGTCAATGTCGAAGCCACATAACAAAGCCACGCTTCTTCAAGCAAATGATGCAGAAAAGGCCAAGAAATCAAAAGCAGGTCATGCGCATGCCCTTGTCGATCAAAAAACATAGGTGGGACACCTATGCTCCATCCAATCTTGTTGAAAATTTCCATCAAAACTCCAAATGGTCCATGAGTAAGTTTCCCGTCATAGGAATGCCACCAAAGTCGCCAACAGTCCAGAATCCTAGGAGAACGCCCACAAACTCGTCGAAATGTCTGAACAATGGTGACCAGGTGAAAAAAGCCCGGGTCAGCTTCCATGCGATCATTCAGTGAAAATCTCAACAGTGCATTGGATCCAGCTTGTTTACAACGTAGCGCCTTATTGGCCGCCTGTCGCAACTGATGGATGTAGTTGTCGGCCACCGGGCATGATGCCGCCCCATACAAAGCGGAGGCCCAAAAAGCCAGGGGCAGCACGGTGAACTTCTGAGACAAAGGACACGGGCTGCGCCGAAGTCGCTCCCATTTGTCTTGGAGGCGGTCACCTCTGCTACGCAATTGCCTATTGCGCCGCATGGCATCAAAAGTCATGCTTCCCCCAAGTTCCAAGGCTTCCTTCTGTTGAGTCAAACCCAAAAGACGCAGCAAGTCTCTTGAAGCGGGTGTCGTACTCCAAAAATAGGTTTTGCCCACGTCAAGGGTCAGTCCCCAAAGTTGGAAAAAGCAAATGGTAGAAAAGAAGGCCTTGACCACATCCATCACCAGATGCCCGGCTTCAGAAACATTGTCTACATAGGAAAAAGCATGGACAGAAGGGTTCAGCACGGCCAGGTAAATGTGAAAAGCCCAATCTATCAAAACCATTCCAGCAACTGACAAACTACATCCTTCCGGTAGGCCTTGACTGCTATGAGCAGCAGGACTAAGTGCCGTGCGCACCTGAAAGGAGCGTACAAACTCATCCAAGAAAGACCTCCATGGCAGCAAAAGCTCATCAGCAATTCCCACATGCGAGGCCAATGCCATGAGAGAATCCCGTCCAACATTGTTGAAACACTTCTCAATGTCAGTGCTAAAGCCGGAAAACTCAATGCCTTGTTGAATGCAAACTTCAATGAAGCTCTGCAGTTGAAGCCATATTTGGGCACATTCACGTCCTGGCAGGAAACCATGGGCGGCCGCTGGGACCAGTGAGCCAAAAAGCCGAAGCAATGGCAGCGCACACATTCGTGACCACGTACGATACACCGTGCCCAAAATCACCACTGGTCGAAAGTGGTTGGGCAAATGTGGTTGTGCTTGTTTAGCCAAACTGACTACTGTTCCAAAAAGCAGTTGTTGCGGCCAATGTTGGTCAGTGCCATTGATACTACCCAAAAAGTCCAAAAGGTTGGCGGTAATGGTTGGAGGCAGCTTCTTCAAATCACAAACATCAATGCCATCTACCCCTCTTGCCGGACGTTTGGGAAAATGATCGAGTGCAAACCGCCAATTGTCCAGAGTCAGCTGAGGTTTGGGAAATGTGTGTTTTGGCATGTAGGCCTGTATGAAGCCTATGATGCGATTCCATTGCTCTGTGCCAACCATGCTGGCTTGCTGCCATCTAGGTTGCCAAAGCGCCAAAAGGGCTTGGTGCACCTCATCCACGGTGGAAAAGTATTGATGGCATTGCAAAAGATCACCTGGTTCCACCGTCTGTGGCGAAGAACTCATGGTAAGAAGATCACCCTCTGCTGACCGTACTTCAACTTGGACATCATGCAAAAACCAAACACAGCCATCAAGTCCAAGGGCTGGTTGATCCAGGTGTAATTGGCAGTGATCATGGTCAACCGCAAGAATGGTGAAATCTTGCGTGTGCCATAGCATGTCAATCTGATCACGCTGGGAGGGCCGTAGCTCTTGAAACAAACGATGGCAGCTGTTGTCGTACTTCAATTGCAGAAGCTTGCGCCGCTGTCTGATGTGCCACCGTTCGAAGGCTTCGAAGTTGGTCTTAAAGTCCAAGAAGATCAACTCTGCGGTCCTCCCGTCCGGTGGAGCAAGTGGGAGCTTATCTGGAGCAGCAGGGGTTTTGTGCCGTCTCTGTGTCCACCATGCATCAAAATGCCCTTCAAATCCTCTGCTTCTTCGAATGGCCATCCATAGGTTGAGGCGATATGCCTCAGCATCCAACGTGTCTTTGTTGGCCAAAGCAGCATGCTTGTAGCTTTGGATCCTCCGGAGCTGTTTGAACCATTGTTGAACTTGAGAGGAAACCAGGTCCGAACGCAGTTGAACTTCTCCAGGGCGAGAAGCTTTGGCCATAGGTGGCACAGAAGGTGCCAACATGGGCTTAGTGCGAATAGCCCTACCTCTATAGGTCTTGTCAAGGCGACGTTGTGGATGGTTAAGCATGCATCCATCCAGGGCTGATTCCCAATGCTGAGCCCACTCGGTAAAGAACTCTGTGGTTGAAAAGTCAGCCGACACAGGTGGCGTTTGATGAGCCAAATTGGTATGCCATTGGTCTAAGTCAACCTGGTCCCATGGAATAGAGGTGGGCTTGGGCCATGTGCGGATGTTCACGGCTTGCTCCGGGATGGCAAAGTCAGCATACAACGTAGTGTGATCGGTGAACAAATTCACGTTGCCAACATTTCTGCAAAGGAGAGCAGCTTCTGGGGACATCCATATCATGTCGATCACTGTGGCTCCTTTACAGGTAGGAACAATGGGTCGCTGCCAACACATGTTGGCGTGAACTTGCACTTCTGACCATCCGTAGCTCTCCCAGATCCGGAACTCATCCATCCGTCCAGCATCGCAATTGAAATCACCAGCGATGATTCTGGGTCCAGCTCCTCCAACGATAACTTCTTTGGTCAGACTGGCCAGAAGTTGCTTGTTCAGGTTGCGGCTGTCAGGCCATGTCGGACCTTGAGGAAAACCGTAACAAGAGGCAACCATGACTGGAAGTTGATGAACCAAATGCCGAGTGACGACCAGTCGGCCTGAGGATCGCTCTCCATGTTGCATTGCCAGCATGACTTCTCTAGAAGGGAAGTCACTGATCACCCCCACTCCACTCCAAGTGCCGGCCGTAGTTGAGTTGCTGCGAAAGGCAACAGGTGCACCAAAATGGGTCCGTACCCTTCTATTCAGTCTCTGCCCAAACTGTGAAAAGGTGGAACTAACAGATCTTTGCGCAGCCAAAGTGAGATGAGTTTCAGAAAGGCACCAGATTCCGCTCCCAAGCTGCAGGGCCAGACTTTCTTTGCCGCGTAGGCCACAAGCATTGGAACACCCAATCCTCACAAAAGAGGTGGTAGCGGGAGCATAGGAATCCATCTCCAAATTCTCAAACTGATCGACCGGTCCAGGGTTGTCGGCCTCACCAATCCGAAGGTCTTGGGAACAACAAGGAACAAAGTCAGCATCTAAAGAAGATGTAGCTGATGAACTGCATGACAAAGTGTCAACCGCATGATATTGGAGCCCATCTGCCCACACCCAAGGCATGAGGAGCCAAAGCAAAAAGAATTGCCATCTTGTTCTGACGCGCCTGCCAGGTTTGGCGAACTGACAGCGCGGCTGACATAGTCATTCACTTCTGGATCGCTTAGCCAACATGGCCTCAAAGCGATCAAACTGAGAGCTAAGCTTGTTGTCCAAGGCATTGGACAAGTCATTGGTCATGGCCGCAACTGAACCTTGCAAAGTGCTCTGCAAGATCTGGGTCTTGTTGTCCACCTCCTGCTGTATTTCTGCGATCTGTGCAGTGACTTTTTGACCTTGTTGCTCAACAACTTGTCGAAGTTGACCAAGTTGGGCTTCGGTGCTGTTCATACGATGTCCTGCTTCTTGGAACCAATGTTGAAATTGAGTCCCTTGTGCTTGGAGCTCAGCGATGTTGACCTCCAAGCGCTTGATCTCATCAGGAGGCGTCAGGCCAGGTGGAGCTTTGGAGACCTGTTTCTGGATCTCATCCCTGATGGAGTCTTGGATCTGCGAGAATCGAGAAGTGGAAGCGGATGGTGCTGCAATGGCACTGTTGGAAGATCGTTGCCAAGAAGACCATGGATCTCCGTTGCCAATATGCCAAGGATCTGTAGCAGAAGAGCTAATGTTCGCGACTGAGCCCTCTTTCAAAAAGCGCTTGGTTCGGTTTGAGGCCACCAAGGATCTTTGGACTGGCTGTGATGTCATCTCCTTTTGAAGGGTGATGAGGACGTCCTGGCCAAAACCTGGAAGCACTTTGTTTGGCGGTGGGGCTTCCGCCCCCACGGTCCAACCTTGCCCCTGCAGATTGCCTTTGGTGGGCTGCAATGGTTTTGCTGCCCATTTCCATGCCGCCAACAATTTCACCACCTGTGATCTCTGCAACCCATAAGGGACCGGAAAGATGGTGTAGATCTGACGGACAGCGATGTCCAGATACTCATCATCTGGTCGTAGTTCTTCATGAGATTGTTTCTCAAATTGCTTGGCCACTCTGATGCCGTATCGCTGGTGCAGTCTGGCAAGGGCAAACCCGTGGGTGCAGGTGCGGAGCTTGTGCAACGCTTGGTCACGATCATGGCCAGCCAGCCAGATGACGCTGTAGTCGTGGTGTGGGCCCTTGCTGGTAGAAGAGCGAGGCTCAATGTAGACCCCATGGGCTCCCACTCGTAGCACAAAATCCAATGCCACTTGTGGAATCCGCAGCATCACTTGGAAGTAGTGTGCATGCTCTGGCTTGGTGGTCTTGCCTTGCTGATTGTAGAAGCTCCGAGCCCAAATGTCCATGATGACACTTTGCAGAGACTCACCCACGGGGGCATGGAAAAAGGCACAGTCTTTGCCACACTGCCGGCCACCACATAGGCGTAGTTGGGGCACCAATTGGAGCAAAGCCTTCACAGGGCCATCAGTCAATTGCTGCCATGGAAGTTGAATCTCATCCTGGCACACCTGGATCTTGAGAATCTCAGTGTCCATGACCTCAAGCTGTGGAGATGTGTGTTCCTTGCGACTGATTGCCCCATCACTGAGAGTCAGCAGTGATCCACGAAGAAGCAAAGGTTCATCAGTCACTGTGCAAAGTGCCGGGAAACAAAGATGGACAATGTTTGCTCCTCCCCAAAAGTCCATAGGGATCTCCGAGTTGATCAGCAGTCCAAGCGTGGTGGAGCTAATGTTCTCAGCCGCTTCGATGAAAGGTTTTGCCTCCTGGTAGGTGCAAAAAGCCAGACCAGTTGCGTCTTGGCCAACTGCAGCAAAAGGAATTTGCTCCAGTTCATCTCCATCACCGTCAACGAAAGTGTCTGGGATCAGCTGCAGCGTAGCAGGATCAATCGGCGCAATGTCCTTGTGGCCGGTGGCTCCTTGCTTCTTCTGCTTGGCTTTGGGAACGTGAGCTCCATGTTTGGTCCTAGCTTGTTGAGCTATGTGTGCTTTCAGTTCTTGTTCTTGGACCCATCGAAATCGAGAGTTGGGTCGAGAGGCTAGGCCTTTGAGTGCGGCCCATGGGTTGGAGGTTTGAAGCGCCTCAGCAATGGATTGTGCTCCCAGGATCTTGATGGCATCGGTCGCCCTTGAAGAGGCAGCTTCTTGTGGCACCCCCTTGTCGACGAGGAAAGTGGCCAATCTTTCAGCAAGGTCCGCCGATCTTCCCAAAGGCCGGAAGGGAACTTTTGCAGCTTGATGTTGCAGCAGCAAATTGTGGAGGTGGAGTTCAGCTTCTGGAGCAAAATGCCCTTCAAGTCCAATCGCTAAACAAAGGTGCATGATGGCCACAGTACCGCAAGTATGTGGATATGTCTGTGGTTGCAGACTGAATGGTTCCACAGGGTCAGCTTGAAGTTGCAGCAAAGAGCTCAAAGTCCAAGCCAAGCTCGATGCTGCTGCGAGAACCGAAGCTCGAAATCCATCGAAATAAGTCCAAGTCAACTTCCGGTCCTCTTGAAGGGCACAAAGCAAGACCCAGTGGTTGTCTGTGGAGAAAATGCAGTAGATGCTCCCGTTGCTTGCCCGGTACAGTGCACGAAGTCCATCGCACTGAAATCCAGTGGCGGTACCAGCAAGCAAAGCACTAGCCATCGATGGAGTGATCATCAGAGGTGGCTCATCGTGAGGTCCATAGCTGCTTCTGCAGATGCTGACCAGTGCTGTCCAAATGGTCATATCAGTAAGGCCATGTTGGTTGGCGGCTTCAAGTCCAAGAGCCATGTGTGCCGAAGTGGTCAGTGGAGAAGAGTGAGCTCTGAGACTGAGACTGCCCCATACTTTGTAATCCAGACCATAGTACTTGCCATGCTCGTCCTCAAAGTGGCTGATGCCGGTGACATCGCATTGTTGCATGACTTGAAAAAGAAAAGCTCCTGGTCTCAAGGTAGCTGAGTGGGTGTCACCATCGTACTCGAATACCACTGCAAATTGAGCAAAGGGGTCTTCAAGATCGACTCCTTGAGTGACTTGGATGCAGTATGGGCCATAGGCTCCTTGCTCCAAGAGGATCTGGTCGTCTGGCAGAGTACGAGGACCATCGCATAGATGAAGCATTTCGCCATGTGCCAACGTGATGGACTCTGCTCTGAGCAATTGGGCCACAGTGGTGGATCCCGATGCCAAGATGAAAATGTGATCCCCATCAGGAAGCACAACAGATAGTTGTCTCGGGATATCATCCGTGTGCCGAAAGGCATGAAAGTGATCCCTAATCATTTGCCTTTTCACCTGTTGAAGCCTGTCATTGGCAAGAGCCAGCATCTGCACATCATCGTGTCCCGCTGCCAATGAATTGAGACAGGAGAAAATCCATAGAGCTTGTAGTGGGGAAGCCAACTGTCCCACGAGACATAGGGCAGCCCGGAGATCTGGAAGATGGGACACCGTGAGTGGAATGCCATGCAATGCAAAGAGCTCCATGGGGTGCAAGTATCGTGGTTGTCCATGTGCTCTAGAAACAACAAAGCAACCTCGTAAACCTTTCTCACGAAGAACTTGTTCAGAAAAAGGTGAATCCCTACATCCACATGGGCACTTTTCAAGAGCCGAGCCATAGCTATGCAAAAAAGTCGCAGCCATGTCCTTCATGCCCAAAATGCGTTGGTCATCACCATATGTTGGATCTGAGTAAAAACGAAGTTCTTTGATGCTCAGTTGCAGTTGTTGCTCGTGGTCATGACTCCAAAGCCCCCAGCCCGGCATGATGGAATCCACCGTCTGGAATCTCTCGGCAATGGGCCACTTTTGCAATGACGCGGTTCGCCACTCGGCAGGGCAAAGCAGGACCCACCATCGATGCCTGCGACAGGGCCATTGATGGCTGAGTGCGAGCGTGATGTCATGAATAGTCCATCCCATGAACTGCGCAATGGATTCCAACTCTTGTCTAACTCCACAATCATATTGGGCTTGTGGGGTGCATTCAAGAATGAGACACTGAACCATGTGCAAGTATGCGGTGCGCAAAATCTCCGTGAGCACACGGTGTCGAGGATCGGCTGATCCACGTTGGAACCCCTGGACACTATGCGGCTGACAGGGAAATCCTGCCACCAAAGTTGAAGCATGGCCACCAAGAACGTGTAATTCACCTTTTGCCTGATCGTCACAAAGATCTCTACAGAGCACCAAGCCATGCTGGTTGATGCGCAAGTGCTCACATGCCAGTGGAGAACAGTCAAGCGCTGCAATGATCGTGCCATGGGCCATCATGCAGCCCAGTCCAATTCCCCCCATCCCAGCACAAACTTCCTTGATCTTGGGGGTGAATCCAATTGGTGGCTCATAAGGGACAACGATGGACCTTGAATCCAAGCAAAGGAAAATGGGTTCTGTTTCACTCACCAGGGCCTCATAGACCGTGAAGATTCCATTGGGAACTGAATGGGTAAACACCATGGTGTGGGTGGAACCAAGCAAATGCACCTCCGTCAAATCGCCCAAGCTGCGCAAAGAGCGAAAGACCCCGGCAAATCTCGTGCCAGCATCCCCAGGCAGGCGAAGGTATGGGGAAGGGGACATGTGTACTAGGAACACCCGAGAGATCAGTCGTCAACGGCCCTACTTCTGGAAAGATCTCGGGCCAGGGCTATATTGGTGAAAGTGTTAACTTTCAAAGCTGATCAGTGCACCAGGTATGGGCTTCACGGTTGGTGAGCTCAACCCTGCGGATTCCCATGGCATCTTCGGGGAGCCTGGAAGCCAAGGATGAAACATCCAGGGAGATTGAGCCAGGGCCGTCTGGTTTTTTGAACATGAGAAGTGGAGGTGCTCAGAAAACCAGGTCTTGCCTACTAACTTCATGAATTTCATGTACAGAAAATCCTGGTGGGGTTTCTGATGCATTCGATTTTTGACTCCGCGAGTAGCTGAGGTATTGGCAGAACTTTGGGCCTGGCACAGAGGAGACTTTCGCGTCTAGAGTTCCCAAGGAAGAGCGCATGGATGAATATGGATGCCTCTGGTCTTTGGGGATGTTTCCTCCGCCGTCTGGAACACCCACAATTTCATTTTTTGGGATGTGCAGTCCATCTCTTTGGTGGCCAGAAGGTTACTGCAGGGTTATGTACAATGCACACTGCTCTGGTCGCAGGAAAAGCTGGCCTTAACCACCTGTGGTTTGTTGACGCAGCATCATGCCGCCATCTCAAAGCTTGGGGCACTGGAGGTGGTTACCCTCTTGTAAGCAGATATGGCAACGGAAACTAACTTGGAAACTTGGAAATTAAGGCTTACATTAGATTGAACACGTACGGGTGGAGTTTTTGCGCGTAGCCACTCAGCCACTCTACCAGTGGTGGCTGAGTGGTGGCTGAACATCCATTTTCGAACGGCCTTACAATAGACACTGCTACCATCTTTTGTGGCATGAGAATCATATTCTGCGGCAAGGATGCCAAATGACAATTTTTCCAGTGCTGGATAGCCAACCAGCTTGACAATTTGAATTAGCGCAGCATGAAACTGTTTGGAACTGGGCAAGCCTTGGTTTGACAGACATAGTATTACATGATCTTATATGTATTCTTTCAGGGTTGCCAAATAATAACACAAACCATGAAAAATCAGACTTTCTGATCTGGATACTTTTTTTTGGCAGCAACGTGTAAAACGGTGTCTTGATCTTTTCATTGTTCAACCTCCCAAAACTTAGGAACCAAGGGGAGGTGGTTGCATCCAAAAGTATGGATTAAAACTTGGGAACCCCCGGAATCTGTGTTTTTTTTTTTCCGTGCAGAATTCACTTTCCGAATTTTGACCCCTGGAACCACCTGAAAACCCCAGCTGCGACGTCGTTTCACGAGGCGGTGAATCCTTCAGTGACGGATAAGAATAAGTACATTGCAGTAGATGTACCTGAGCCCACCCGGTGAAGCTCTTATTAGGTCCGGTATGGTCCGGTCAAGGCAAACATCCACTGAAATCCACTGAACATATGGACATTTTCATTTTAGATGTATTCGGATATCCGGGTATCCGAAAATTGGGGATAAACTCCCAAAGAACCACACCAGTTTGGTTGACACTTTCTTTCACCGTTTTCACGATTCCTGGACCCCCTCATATTTTCTTTGGGTTTACTACACACAACTTTGGGCCGACAGCCCTTCCTATATCCCAACAGTCGTCAAGTGGAACCTAAAGAACTCACCTTTTGTTCTGTTTCACTCAGTGCAGGGCCAACGTTTGCCTTGTCACTCTGGATGACCTGCAACTGAATCTGCAGTGTTTTGCTAGAATTTTGATTAACAAAATATATTGCATGAAACAGGCAGACATGGTGACTTCTCAGGGAAAGGCCATCCCAGGTTTTAGCGAGTCAGAAGTAGACCCCGAGTCAAAAAAGGCATGATGATCACGATGTCCAATGAAGTCTGGACATTTTGAGTTTTGGTTGTGCTTTGTTTTGTGTTTGTGGGCTGAGCTCAGTTCATTTCCAAGTCAGCTCCCGGAGTTTTTCTCAAGGCGCGGCCGGAAGATTTTTGTTTCGAGCCATGGCCATGGAGGATGCAGTGATGGAAGAACCTGAGGACCCTGCGAGCTTCGCAGATCTCTCGGTGATCTTTGCCGTTTGTGCTGGAAAAGCTGGACGCTGTGGCATTGCCTATGTGGATTTGGAAGATGCAGAGCGGGTGCTATGTGTGGCGGACGTGATGGATCCCGACTTTACTCAGTTGGAGCGCGGCACAACTGCAGATTGAGACAAACTTGAACCGGTGATTCAAACACAACCTGCCAGAATAGGACAGGTTTTTTCTTGGTTTGATTGCACATCATTTGTTGCCTTTTATTGCGCTGCCAAGTCGAAGTAATGTAGTTGCATCTTGGCACATTTCCTTCCCAATTTCCATGCCTCACCATTTCGCGATGTGTTGCGCTTGCAGCGGGAGTCAAGTGAAAGAACTGGAGTCGAGTCACCCAATATCTCGCGCCACAGGTTGGTTTGAACACATAAATCGTGCGAGATGATGATCTAATGATTAGAAATCGACCTTCATATTTTTTTGAGATGGTTTGAACATTTTGAACTCAGAAAATCACCAAGCTCAGTGGAGGTTCAGCAGAGGTTGAGGTTTCCAAAAAGGCAAAAAGGTTTCTACGCCTCAGCAAGGTCTGAAGCAGCAGATCCTGGGCCAGCGGCACTTGGGCGCCGTGTCGGCACCACGGCAGGGGCTGTGCGTGTTGCCCTCGCGGTCGCCGGCGGAGTTGGTGGAGACGGCGGCACGGCCCCTGACTCAGGTGGGGGATGTGCTGGGCGGTCTGGGAGTAGCGGATCAAATTCTTGTAGCATCAAGAGTCAGAATTGGAATCAGATAGGTTTTAATAAGTTCATGATGGGTTGATGCTCACTTGTTACACTTGTTACAATTGTTCAAAGTTGTGGTTCTTGAGCGGTGCTTAGCCAATCATTGTCAACTGTTTATGTCAATGTCAAAGGTTGATCACTCTTGTGGTGGATGGTGGTGCATGGTGCCAGACATTGCCTGAAGCCCTTGGCAGGATGATGATGGGAACGAGCCCTTCCCCACTACCTTGCTGAAGGCTGGCGATTTTGCTGTGGAAGGAGCAAAGCCGCGACTGGCGCAGCTGTGGGCAAAGCTTGACCAGGATTTGCCATGCAACATGGCGTGACCAAGTGACCTTAGTCAAGTATATCAAATGCAAAAAATGCAGACATGCACAGTAGAACTGCAGTGGTTGTGGACGTTGTGACATGGTGACATCGTTGAAGAGGAAAGAGAATAATAGTCTAATCATGTCTAATAGACATGAACAATTGCACAAGTTACTCAGTGTTTGATGTCAACATGTTTCTTGGGTTCCTTAGCTCCAAACCTTTGCTTTTGAGGCACAACCCCTCGCAGCAGTCCGCTGGCAGCTTTGGATGGAAATGAGCAGTTGCTTCGTGCGGCTGGCGGTCTATTGCGCTTCCTTGAGCAGAATGCGACTCTGCTGGGGGATTTGCAGGGCCGATGGCAAGGGCCGTGTGTCCAGGACAGCTCTCAGTTGCAGAGATTAAAGAAATATAATGAAATGTAGCGAAGGTGAATGCATGTTGCACATTGTTGCACTATGTCTGATTTGACCTTTTGGTTGTTTGGAGGACATTCGCATTTTCTCACCGGATGATGCTGTGTTTGTCGATACCCAGACCATGATCGCGCTTCAGATTTTCCAGGACCCTAGGGCTAGTCCTTCAACAAGGTGGCGAAGTGTGGAGCTTCCCCGCTTTACAATGTTTACAATTCCTATTGTTTTCTTATGTTTTCTTGCTTTTCAAGGCACAACATCTTTGGATATCTTTGGTACATACTACCGATACTAGCCATGTTCCCAAGTTGGATCTCGGAGTCTTTGGCTATTGGATCAATTGGATCGCTCCGCTAAAGGCCCTTTGTTGCTCCCTTATTTGAAGCAGATCCAAGCCCTTGAGATCCAAGTCCAAGTTGTGTCTTGTAAGGTATCGGTATGGGTTAACTGTGGGGTATGTTCACTGATGTGCAAATAGAATTTGTTCAACACCGGCATCATTCTAGGATTTTCTCGACGACCCATATGGTCATATGAGATCATATGAGTCATATCTTCAAAGACGGGACACCTAAACCCACCAAGTGATGATCTTCCAAAGTATAAGTCAGATTAAGTAAGACCTAACCCATCCGCCATGGATGTCATGGATGTCATGGATGTCATGGATGCCAATGCCATGGGACTCAGGAGCAGCACAACCTGTTGATGAGGGCCAGCAATAGGCCTTCTGAAGGCCTCTCGTTGTGGAGCCTCCTGGAGCCCCTGGTGGCCTCCCCGTCGGGTGCCAAGCAGCTGAGACGTTGGTTGCAACAGCCCAGCACCTTGGAAGCCTTGGAACTTCAGAGAGTTCAGAGGTTGGATTTTGGAAGCCCATGGAATTCTGGTTTGATGATTTGAGTACATTTATATAATGGATATCCATTTCATGCTGTCTGCTAGAGATGAATTATGTACATAGAGATGACTCAAGATGACTCGTATTGAAGAATTGGATCACTGACATCCAGTGCACAAGTTGGGACAATTTGACAAGATCATCTTGTGCATGCAGATACAACCCAAATTTGAAAGATTTTGAGTGGTTGTGATGGTATTTTCTTCCATTCTTTTTTCCAGCCAGATTTTAAGGAGATCTTGGCCGGTGTTATTTAGAGGCTTACTTTTCATGATCATTCCCACAACTTTGGGAAAGTCAATGAAACGTAGGTGGAAAAAAGACTAAACCATCCATATTTACCACATCAAACCACACTAAACCAATCTAAACCACACTAAGCCACATTAAACCACAATCTAAACCACACCAAGCCACATGAAATGCAGCGTTTTGATCCATTTTGGCTGGGAAACTCTTCCCCCATTCCAACACGGCCGAGGGGCATGGCCGAGGCCGCCAGGTGGAGCTGCTGCAGCAGCGGCACAGTGCCGTGGAGCAGCTGATCTCGTTGCTGCAGGGCGCCGGGGCCGAGCTGGTCCCTGGGCGTAGAAAAGATACATGCAATGTATACATGTAAGAAAATATACTGTAGTACATGTTCATGATAGAATGTGATATGTGATACATGCTATAGGCTATATATATATGTATTATATAAGTTATTATATATATATATTATATATGTACGTAAAAACATTCAGAGCATACACAGTACATACTGTAGCACATCGATTTCCACGTGCCAACTTTCCCCAGAAATCGGACCTGATCTCGTCGTGGCGGACGGCGGAGCCAGGTTCGCCAGCTTCACCGCGAGCTCCGAATGATGCAGGACCTCCCACGGCTACTGGCGCGCATGTCACCTGGTGTTGCAGTAAAAAACCGCCCGTTTTTGGTAGAAATTGCAGGATGACTCAGGATGACGATTAGAGTTCACTGGGAGTTAAGGTCATGTCTCATTTTGAAGTCATGCTTCATTTTCATTTCCAGGATGTAGTGCGAGTGGAGAACGAAATCAATCCTGCTTGCACAAGTCTGATCCAACAAATTGACTTAAACCCTCAGTAGACAGATTTTAGCCTGTGAGCGAAAGTATATATTCCCAGAAAATAAACATGAGATCCCAATGTTACCATGTCCAACAGGAAAACTCATGGAAAACCATATTTACTCAGGGTTTCATGTAGGTTTTCAGAGGGCTATCTAGGTTTTCAGAGGGCTATCCAGTTGTCCAGTAGAAAAGCACAGAGACCTGATTCGGGTGTTGCAGTTTCGGGGATGTGAGCTGACCCCTATCTGAGGCATCGATGTCCCTCATCAGCAAGGTGATGCTAGAATGGCGATTTTTCAGTTGGGACTGGACCTGAGGGGTTGGTTTAATCAATCGGTAGGTACTTGCCACATCTTGCCATTTGACATTGGCAAATGTCTGTTCACATTTTGGTGATTTCTTTCCAACCCTCCATTTGCAGTGCATGGCAAATCCACCTGTTTCAGGCATCCCATCTCAATGGTGTGAATCCGGAGCTATCTCAGAATTCTACCAGCTTTGGCCACTCAAAAAAGGTTTAACCAATATGTTTCCAGGGACACTTTTCCAATTTTTTCACCATTTTTTCACCATTTTTTCCCAGTGTCTCAAGATGTCTCAAGATGTCTCAAGGTTACAATTTCGATAACATGGTCGACTGGCGCTCACTTGTGACCACCCTGGGGCACATGTCAGCAGCCTTGGGACTTCTGGATCAGGCCAGTGCGCGATGCGGCCTTTGAGATGATCTGTAACCAGATCTACGATTAGCCCACATAGTTGGGATTTATGGAAACTTATTCCTCAAAATGTAGTAACAATAATAGGTTTTGATCCATAGGCTATGTAGAATGTGTATATGTATATGTATATATGCAACATGATGCGGTTGGATCCCCTGTCACATCCTGTCAATGATAGATCTGCCAATGGTGGACTTCTCTTCTTTGTCCCTGTGGAAGCCTGTTGCGCAGGCAGGCAAGCTATGCACCACCAAGGGGGTGGCTGCCTTTGCAGCAGGACAGTGGATTTGTGTTTTAAAGTTTTACTTCAGCTGGCCCATGTTTTCTCACTGGATCTGATATTTCTATTTTTGGCTGCATTTGCACTACAGTTCATTACAGTGGTTGGTTCTGCCCCTTGATTTGGTGAACTCATCTTGCTGCCCAACTGGAGAATGTTCCATGGGTGTAATAGCTGAGTTCACCACTCCGAGGGCAAGGCGTGGTGAACGATGTTCGCGCAGCCGAGCGGCTTTTGCAACGTGTGGTGGACTGGGAGAAGAACTTTGCAGAAGGCGACTCAGAGAAAGTTGGAGAATTGGAGTTTCCAAGCCAACTAAAGCTGAGGTATATGATCAACAACTGACATCAATTGATGATACTTTAGGACATGCATTTTATTCAATTTGGGCATAGACAACTCAATACGTGCGATTTGGACGGATTTGAGGGGATCCAAAGAAATTGGATGTATTCTTGCAGGCAACCACCAAGTTGATGTATGTAGGTCATATAGATCATGCAGCCAACCATCGTTTTTGCAATCAAAAAGCATTACACAATTTTAGAGTAAACACGAGTAAACATATTTTAAGGGTGTCTCTTTCTGCATTTTAAGGGTAGTTGCCCATGCCCCCCAGCTCCATTCTGAGGCGATACAAGTTTGGTTCATGTGCAGAGTGGTGTGGACCAGAAGTTAGATGACCTGCGCCATGAGCGACTGGGACGACCCATATGCTGCGCAGCCGTGCCAATTTTGGGACCCCCCTCGACGATCCCCAATTTGATAGTAGGGCAACAGGTCCTGTTATCAGCTTCTTTTGAGACACGCAAAGCGTTGTTCCACTGGGCATCGATTGAAGAGCCACTCGCGTGAGGTATGAAACCATTGACCGTCATTTGACCCGCACCGCCGCCACGGAAACGCGTCGTTTGGGCAACCTCGGGCAGCAGGTGGATCCTTGTCATTCATCGATTCATCGAGCATGTTGTTTTGCTCAAATCTTTCACTCAGATTCGATCGGATTTACAGCAAAAACAAACTGCAAATAGGCCTATGTTTGGGTATTGAGAGGGACATTTCTGCCATCTGTGACTTTTGATGATGAACCATATCGTGGCTTATTACTACAACAAAATCTTGTAATTGAACGCGATTTTGAACTGAGGATTCTATTCTTTTTCACTACTTTCCTCAGTTCCTGGGCTGCAAATTGCTGCATGATCCACAAACGTTTAGATTTGAACACTATGGAATCACTATGGGCATCATCCACTGAACCGCAACATGGTGGACATCTGGTGGCATCGCTTTGGATCTCAGGTTAGGTTTCCACGCCTCGTTGCCCAATCCGACTGGGCGGGAAGCTGAAACGATGGATGGACTGCAAGACGACATTCCTCTACCTGCATCAGATTGGCGCTACCAGTTTGCAGGCGCTGAAATCCAAGATCTTCAAGTGATTGTGAAAAGCTAAAGCACTTCACATGGCCTTGTGGTAGATGGCGGATGATAGAGGTATGGCATTTTGTAGTTTCGCCCAAAATTTTCAGATTCAGTGGCAGGTGACCTTCGCATCTTTTGGATGGACCACGAAGCAGCCATTTGAAATGGAGAAACAAACATGGCTTCCTGAAGTTTCCTGTAAAGTTTTCCCCTTCATTCCATTGATCATTAGACTCATTAGACGTCTGCGTTTGCCTCACAGGTTTTGGAAGACTCTTCTATAAGTGCGACAGTGCCAGGCGCTTGGATTGCGACGTAGGTGCCTTGGCGAAGTCCGTGGGCAGAATCACTACCATGGTTTGGATAAGGATGCTGGTGATGATACTGCTGGTGGCGGTGTCTGAACATATTGGGTACTTTGGTTCCCAACTCCCAACGATTTTTCTGAAGGATGCTAAGAAAGATCCTGCAAACAATTTGGGTCCCATTTGCAGACCGCTTCAGAATCAGAACATTGGCAGCAGTTTCGTCCAGCAAAATCTACGCAATCAGAGCAATATTTGATATCCCATCGGATGGTGCCTAGAACACACCATGGCTACCCTCCACCCATCAGGTGCTAAGGATGGCTAGAAAGCTGGCTTTATATATAGACTTGCAGTCGATTCATCACAAGGAGGATGGAGAAAACAATCACATGAGTCTACGACCATCAATTGGCTGCCAATGATTGATTATAAGTCCCAGGACTTCATACTGTTTGTTTCTATTCCATTTTGGTCAGTACCTGCAGCTGCGGTCATTTAGATTCCGACCCCTCCAGGTCATTATTCGACTATCCTTTCTTGATATCCTGTTTGTTGTTCATGCCGGCGGTATATCTCTCCAGGGTCTAGGTATTAGGCTCTGACAGCCAGCTTGAGGCGATTAGGTGATTAGATTATTTTTCCTCACAATCAGAAATAGAACATCCACAAATGTCGCTTTTGCAAGCTTTGGCTTTTCTGCAACTTGTGTGATTCTCTCGCTTTTGGTGAGATTTGTTGCTTCAGTTGTTATACCCATGGCACTTGGTGTTTCTCTGCATATTTCCTACTTGATCTCCCCATGTTCAAAAGACTCCCCGGCCAAGACCTCAAGGCAATTTGGTGAGTGGCAAAGCCCCCATGAAATACAGTAGTGAGTTGAGTATCTCACCAGCAATTAGTTCAGCCCTGTGACTACAACTGGCTGACTCACTCGACAATTTTTCTTGGTGCAATCTTCCATTCCAAACACTTCCCAAATTTGATCTACTTGGTTTGTCATCCCGGAGTCATCCCAATGATCCACCTGATATTCACTCATCAATATCTATAGTCTATAGATGATTATAGATGTCTATAGTCTATAATGATTCTCCATCATTATATATATATATCATATATGTTCTACATCTTTACATCTTCTCAGTTCTTTCTTTTAAATCCATGATATCTCCAGGTGAACCCCAGATCTACCATGGTTCACCATGGTTCACCATGGTTCAGGTGATTTGGTGGTGGAGTCCCGGGGCGTGGAGCTGGATCTGCTGACGCAGCTGCTGCAGCGTTTGCGGGTCCTGGAGCCCCGGCTGCGCTGCGCTGCGCAGCGCCTGGCGGAGCTGGATGTGCTGCTGGCCTACACCGCGGCGGCCGTGAAGTATCGCTGGGTGCCATGAATGGAGATTTTAGGGGGAGAGTTGGTGGCACTAGTTCTTGGCCACCAAGTAGAGAAATCATTGGAGTACGAAAACCGGTTCAAACTCCTGAAATGATTCAAGAGTTGGTTGTTGAGGAGCATCGGACCCGGGAAAGCAATGGTCTTGTGGTTTGAAATTTCGGACAAACACTCACGTCACTGCTACATTAAGGTTGGTGCGTTGTTTTTTTCTTTGCGCTCAAAAGATAGGCTGAGTGGCTGGTGACTTGCGACGGCTAGTTGCATACCAAATTTGGGTTTGTATCATATTGTTTACTATATGAGACTAATGATATATATATATAATACACCATATATATATATACACACTATTGTACACGGTTTCATAAGATTTCAATGCTTGGAGTCCCTGCGAGGTGAGGCCGAAACTCAGCGAAGACGTGAAGCGTTTGCACATCGTGAAGGGTCGACATCCCCTGGTAGAAGCTGCTTCAACCGCACACCATGGATTCGTGTGCAACAGCCCCTTGGATCAATGGTAGGGGGCGAATGAGTAAGGGTTGTTGATATTTGCTGACTTTTGGGCATAGCGTGGTTGGCCTAGTTCTCAGCTTCTGAGGCACCGAAATCGGGCTGGAAGAGGCAGAGAGTTACCGAGTTCAGGTCATCACCGGTGCCAATCTTTCAGGCGAGCAACAGTACACTACAGTAAACACCTTTGTTCGATGGATGTTGGATGGAAGGCATAACGCATATCCCCAACTTGATCAACCGATCTACATATCGCATCATATTATTCTGTTGATTGTTGGATGTGAAAACTAGACATGACCCCGTGTCCAGGTAAATCAGTGTATTTGAAGCAAGTGGGGCTTATCACCTACATGGCGCAGATTGGCTGCTTTGTGCCGGCTGATGAAGCCGAGCTGGGGCTCTGTGATTTTATGTTTTCGCGCATCCAAAGCTGTGAAACTGCCAGTGCCACGTGTTCATCCTTTACTTTGGATCTCTGCCAACTTTCCTTGGCCTTGAAGCATGCGACGGCTTCGTCTCTTGTTCTGCTGGATGAGTTTGGCAAAGGGACGCGCGCAGCTGATGGGGTGGCGTTGCTGGGTGCTACCATTGAGTTCCTGTGCCGATGGAAGGATGGCCCAAAGGCCTTGGTTGCCACCCACTTCACCGAGATCTTCCGCTTGGGTTTGGTTTCTGAAACCGAGCCACAGCTCCAAGTGAGCCATCTTCGTGTTTTACCGCAATCTGATGCCACTGCCTCTACCATTGCGTATCTCTACCAGTTGGTCCCGGGCTGTGCTGAGAAGAGCTTCGGCCTGGAGTGCGCCCGCAAGGCGGGGCTGGACGCCGATGTCCTGCAGCGCGCCGCCGAGATCCTGGCGACGATCGAAGGCTCCAGGGCCATCCCACCGCCCGCGGGGCACGCGCCAGGCGCGGCTGATGGGCGCCGGGTGCTGTGCCAGGCCGTGGTGAGGCAGCTGTGTGCCTTGGATCCGGAGAAGGAGAACGAAGCCAAGGCCTTTCTGGCCTTTGTGGCAGCACAGGGAAGGGAGATGAACTTGTGCTATGCTGGGGGCTGATGTTTTGATGGGGCTTGGTACATGTTGATATTCGTGATGGGGGTTCCCGGCAGAGTGGAAAGTCACAAGCGAAGTGCTGGGCATGAGATGCTAGTGCTGCTAGTGCAATGTATGGCACAAGTCATTGAAGATGTGGATGACTCAGGTGCTTTGATAATTCAGATATATTCAGAATATTCAGGCAGTTGTCCTTTTGCACGGAAGTGATTTAAGTATGGGCTGATCTCGAGGTTGCGGAGTCAAAAAAGTCGAAATGCATGTCGCATCAACAATCCTGCATTATTCAGTATATCAATACAGTAATACAAGAAACCTTGCCCTTTCAGCCATCTTTATCTTTGAGGCTACTGAACAAAACATGAACAATTGAGGCTACTGAACATCAGCAGATTCTTCGACTTGAGTGACTTGAGCTAATTGCGAGGCCTTTGATCCTCCTTTGATCCTCCTTTGATTCAAGAAGTTGATCCAGGAAGTTTCCTGCAGAACTCATGGTTCAAAAACCGTTGCAACTCTGCGGTGGGCGCGGAGTCCACGAAGTATGTGGGGCTCTCAGTCACGAGGTTTCGGAACGGTTTCGGCTGCGGAGCCCCCTTGAGAATTGGGCATCCCGTCTGACAATTTTGGAATCCAAGTCCCATGGTGTTTGTCATTCTTTTCTCATTAAACGGGGCTTTTGGGCATCCCTATTGTATGGATAACCTTTTTGGAACCTCCATGGGTCTGTAAGGGGCTTCTATTTGCAGTTCCATTTCTGGCTGGTTTTGGGCTCCATCTTCGTACAGAACAGTGCGAGCAGTCAGCTTGAATCGGTGAAGGCTCAGCCTTGCAATTGGAGCGAGAAATCAGGATTTGAGAGTACGAGTACATACGAGTACCAGTTCATACCAGTTCCACATCATACACTCTGATTGTGAAAAGGCAATTGGAAACTGAGAGTATCAATGCCGATCAATGCCTGACAAGGCTCAGAAAGAGGGCTTGAATTTCGCTGAGGCGCCTTAGGCCGCTTTTAGTCTACATATTGTCGGCACTGATTTGGACTGCGAGAGGCGGGGCCGCACATGCTGTGCTGAGAAAACTGGTCATGTCATAGCTGTCATGGTATGCCCAAACATTTGGGAATCAAGGGCCCCAAACCAGGTGCCCCCCCCGCTCAATAAGGCCGTCAAACGAATGATAAAGGGATGTCTTCGGACAGACGCTTCTTCTTTCTTGCAAAGACGCTGAGTGTTGGTTTTTCTTTCTTTATGTCTCTACATGTCTCTACTATACTCTTCCCATCTCTTCTCCGTTAGATGCTTCTGGATCTCTACTTGGATCTCTGCACGGTCGTGACAGGTGTTGAAGCGGAGAAACCAGTTCCTGAGCCCCAAGAGGCCCGGCAACAGTTGAGGTGAGTTGAGTGTGGATCAAAATGATTGACCCATATTGACCCACCATGTCACCATGTCATGAAACGGAATATTATTTTTCTCGTATGTTGAGGAGCTTCATCAAGAAGTACACACTGGATAAACATGGATAAACACTCATCTGACTCATTTGTATGGTCCGGTTCCCTTCATTGACTCCATTGGATCCTCCATTGTTCCTTTCACCTTTGTGATACTGTGAATCCTTCAGCAGCACTGTGCCAGGAGCCTCAGGAGACCGTTCGAGTTTTTGAACATGCTGTGACAGGCAGGGTGTGGCACGTGTTCCCTCTACAGTACTCCAAACGGTCCAAACCCTCAGGAGTTTCACTTGACCTAACCATGTTGCCCAGATGGGATGATTATAGAAAACTCAGAAAACATTATATAAATTATATATATAATATTATATAATATAGTCAATGATGTTAATGCTCAATTTTAGTGGGGAAACCATGCTAGTTGGGCTCTCCTCCATGCCTCGTGCCCAATCTGAGATGTTGACATGTGTGAAGGCTTGCCCAGGGCCCCAGGGTCGAGTCGTGTACATTTCAAAGCTGCTCCTGAGTATGTCAGGTGGTTCCGTTGAAAATTGATTCAATTCTGAGATGCCCTCTGGCTAACCAGCCCAGAAGCGGTGAAGCTTCCATTTTGCTTGCGATTCCCTCAAAATTTCCCCAGATTGGAACGCTTTTTTCATGCTTTTCGGCTTCGTTTCTCTTGCTGTTGGGATCCCTTCCTGGCATTCCGGTCAGATTCAGAAGCAGCAGAACTTGAACACCTCATTCAAAGAGGGCAGAAGACCTCATGTGGCAGCACCCAGTCATTTGATATGATCTGATGTCATAGTTTCGCAGGGAAACCACAGAGCAAGGGAGTTTTGCAAAGTCCATCGGGCCTCCAAGCAGCTCAAGCTGCGATGCACTGAGGTTGTGGCTATTGGGCCGAAAGAGGGGCAGCAAAAATGCAGCAACTTGTGGCGCGGCAGCTGCAAATCAGCAGAAGGCGCGGCTGGTGGATACACTGGACTTAATCACTAAGGGACTAAGGGGATAATTGTCAGGATGGCGTGGAATATGTGGAATGGAAACGTTTTGGACCGCTTTGTTTTTGTGTTTCTCCCAGTCCTAACTTGGAATTAGAGCTGGTTGCAATTGGTTGCATATCTGCAGCTTGAAGGGTTTTAGCATTTTCGATCCCCGTTGTTGCTTCATATACCCAGGTGTTACTTCAAAAAACGCTACTGCTGAGCTCCTGGCTTCCAGGCACCTTGGCGATGTGCACTTTGACAACATTACAGCCGTTGAAGCCTCAGAAGATCTGTGATTCTCAGCTTCAACCACTCTTGGCTGAGATGCACTTGGTCAGACTTGGTCTTGGTGTTTGAAGTGCCAAAAAATTATATAAATGTCTGCACCTCCGACATTTGGACACTGAAATTGAGCTGCGGGGAAGACGCCTCACTGCCGCACTGAAAGGTGCGAGCCGTTCGAGATGAGCATAGCCTCTGGAGTCTGCTCCTCAAACCGATACGGCATGATGCGGCCAAACAGCCAGGAAGCTAGAGTAAATGCCCAAACTCCTCGGCGTCCTACTGACACATTTTTTGATCCGTTTGGTATATTGGAATTATTAGTGGATGGGGTGCCCCCAGGTTTTGGACATGACCGAGATTTCTCACCTGCAAAATCCAAGTCAGCACCGGAGAAGTAGCTGCTCTTATTCCACTCTTATTCCATAAGTTCGCCAGCCCGGGCATCAGTGGATTATCAGTGGATTATCATGGGTCCTGAGACCCCCCCCCTACACCCCCCCTGGCCATTCTCAGCAAGCCTATTGAGAGAAGGCTATTTTTAGCCCACTGAGAGCAGTGATTTGCATAATGCGTTTTGTCACGATAATATCCAATTGGTGACTTCCGCATTTCAACAAGAAAGCCAGGTCATGACTCATGACTACGACCCAAATGTTTGGAGGGTTCAAAAGATACCCCAATCAAGGCATGTTCCCATATCGAAGGTTCGAGTCAAAAGCTTCCACACTTCACTATTTGTTCGTGTGGTTGGATGATTCAAACTTGAACGTCTAAACATGAAGCGTCACTGACGTGGATTCCCTGTGACGTGGCATCCGAAGCATTCAGTAAGCCTTCAACATTTGCTGGATTTTGGTGGATTTTCTGGGTAAGCAATCAGTAAGCGCTTGGTAGGGGCTGGGAAGCCTGAAGACAATGGACACATTCAGAAATATTGCATTCGTTTGAGGTCAATTTTTGTCATTCGTTCCCAAATTCATCATTTTGCCATGAACAAAAATGATTTGATTTTATCATGTTTTATCTTCATTAGAATCACTCCAGAAGATATGTTGATGGCTTATTGATGGAATCTTCTTTATCATTCCAATAATCACCAGAAGCCCCGATGGATGCCAATGCACAATATCTATGGTTTTTGTTGGACTTGACCCTGAATTTCTTTGAAAACATCAAAAGCGCAGTAAGGCTTACTGAGTGAATAGGGCTGTTTTGAGTGCTTACCAGGGCTGAGTGCTTACTAGGTCCCTGTCAAGGTCTTACTGAAGATGGGGTGTGGGGGGGTGGTATAAGATGGTATAAGTACCCATGAGATTCTTAAATTCAATCCATCACAAGCATGGCTAAGCATGGCAATGAAACACCAATTTGCAAATCCTTTTTTTCTTCCCATTTTCGAAGATTCCACGTGAAACTTTGCAGTGTGGGATGATCCAGGACGGCCCTGATGGTCCCTGGTGCTGGGTGACGAGCTTTCCCGAGGTGGCATCGCTGTGCTGTACCTTGAGGATCTCGAGTCTTCCCAGGCCGAGCCATGCTGCGATGCTGGGTAGACGAGTTGAGATCGCATGGCCCCGAAACGATGGTAGTAGTGCAGTATAGTATATGTATCTATTAATAATTATATATATTACAATTATATATATATATATATATGTATGTATACACTGATATCTATATATCTATATATATATATATCGATAGTGGTTCAGATCACTTCACACGCACATGGATAATACGAATATCGGCATGGTGAAGCATGGTGAAGCAACCAGGAAACTTGGGAACGCCAGGTCCAGCTGCAGAGCGATCGACACGAAGTGGAGATCTTGGATGTGACCAGAGGCAGCTTGGTCCAGGCAGAGATGGGTTCAAAAATGGAGACTTTATGGATGTTTACGGCAGAGTAACTAGGAGTTGATTGGGATTGTGGGCCCCATTCATAAGTGGGAAGGGCCCCAATGGCAGGAACACTAAAATTGTATTCTGGAATTCTAGAATCCCAAGAAATGGGATTTGAAAAAGATGTTTGTGTTGGCAATGTACGTGTTTCTGTTCCATGTAACGTGTTGGTCTTTACGCGTCTAGAATTGCCTGGCGACGAGGGAGTGTGGGGGAGCTGGGAATCGTTGACATCGACATTGCATGGAGAGCTCCAGAAGTTGCACACGCTAACTTTGGATATGTTAAATCCTCTGCATCTGAATGGTAAAACCCATGTCACCAACACATCCAACTGCTGACAGGTGCCTGAAGGAGCAGTCCTTGTGCATACGAAACCCCTTCGGGTCGTCAGGGTGCTCGTTGTGTTCGGCCAGACCTGCCAGAGATCTCACCTTCCTGCTTGGGATGAGATGTCAGACTGGAGAATGCGGCTATGGGTGTGATTCAAAGTTTGACATCCGGAACCACACATGTGGTCATGTTCAGTAGTAAAGCATGCCATTTTTGGGGTACTCAATGAGAGCCCTTGCTAGAGAGATGAATTGAGAACAATGATTTTGCTGCGGTTCCTCCTTGACCTTTTCATTAAGGAGTTTTGCAGGTTTTGCTGACACCTCTCCTCACCATTTTCTGAGTTTTGCTTCCCCAAGGCCTGGACCCGAGTCCGGGCGCCCGATGCGCCAATGCGAGGTGCCGGCCCTCAGGGTTTCTGCAGTTTCTCAACCACCAGTTGGTCAATATTTTAGCAGAGTTGATCAGATTCTGTTCTATTCTGCTTGCAGGTTTCTTTGAGTTTTACCTGGCGCCAAGCGCTTAGTTTTGAAATGAAAACGGCGAGTTGTGAGTGTGGGTATGGCTAGGTATGGCTCAAGTGTGCCGCGAGATGAATCAAATGATCACCAAATATGATCCCAGATGGGGTTGGACCAGTTTGATCCTTATTGTACTTACTATCTTACTTACTGTACTATACATAATATATATATATATAGATTGTACCTGATGGTCACAGAACTTGGCAGGGTGTTGATACCCAGGTCATGGGTGCAACGGCACTTCGTGATGCCGTACGACACCACACAGCAAAGAAAATTCTTCCGCAAGCACACGCGGCATCCGCGGAAACTCGCCTGGTAGGGGTTTGCAGATCAAATATGGGGAGTTCTGATCCCTTCAAAAATACCGATCGTGGATTTGACAAAAATTGGTAATAGGATGTAATAGGGTTTATAACAGTTTGGGTTTCCAAGTGGTTGAACCTCTGGGTAGCTGGAAAAAAGCTATTCGGATGCACGCATTTTTGAACCTTGAGCAACAATCAAACAGCAAATCAGAATTGTTGAAACATGCTGTTTTCTTGAGGTATTGGCACGGATTTTTGTGGAGTTTTGTTGGCACGTCGGGTTCTGAGTGTGGCCAGTTGACAGTTTGCTGCGCGCCATTTGGGTTTATCTGAAAATAGGGTACCACAAAATGCTATGGTTTAATTTATTGTCATGATTCATAAAAAAAAATCCCATATTTTCCCATATTTTCCCCATTAAAATAGCCATTTTGGGGGCATAGTGGGCATACCACATTTTCAGACACAGCACGTTGATCTGGGTCGAGTGATCGAGGTTCTGTTCGGTCTTCGCCTGTCTGCCCCTGGCCTGGTTCGGTGGTGGCCTCAGCCACTCTAGTGACTAAACATGACAAGGTTGGCATATTCACCATATTTCAGCTATATTTCATCCATATGTCATCCATATTTCAGCTATATTTCATCCATATGTCATCCATATGTCAGCTATATTTCATCCATATGTCATCCATATTTCATCCATATGTCATCCATATTTCAGCTATATTTCATCCATATGTCATCCATATTTCAGCTATATTTCATCCATATGCCATCCATATTTCAGCTATATTACATCCATATGTCATCCATATTTCAGCTATATTTCATCCATATGTCATCCATATGTCAGCTATATTTCATCCATATGTCATCCATATTTCAGCTATATTTCATCCATATGTCATCCATATGTCAGCTATATTTCATCCATATGTCATCCATATTTCAGCTATATTTCATCCATATGTCATCCATATTTCAGCTATATTTCATCCATATGTCATCCATATTTCAGCTATATTTCATCCATATGTCATCCATATTTCAGCTATATTTCATCCATATGTCATCCATATTTCAGCTATATTTCATCCATATGTCATCCATATGTCAGCTATATTTCATCCATATGTCATCCATATTCACAGCTATATTTCATCCATATGTCATCCATATGTCAGCTATATTTCATCCATATGTCATCCATATTATTCTATAAAAGTGGATATGTCACATGACACGATTGTTATGACCAAATATGCAAAGTTCGTGGTTCAAAGTTCGTGGTTCCCAGAGTCTTACATTTTGGCCCGTATATAATTGTGTAATTAACCATAATATTCCATAATCACTTTTGTGGGCTTGACATTATGTTGACCATGTTTTTGAATGTTTTGATATATATAGTCATGGTTTCCATTTCGTATTGAAATGATCAAACCGCACAACATCGCAGAACTGTTGTAACCTACTATTTATTGGGATTATTGAAACATACCATGATGGACCCCCCCGTGGGGGCATGCCCCATGACTCGAGGCGTTCAAGGGCTAATTGAAGATTCCGACTGACGGAGTTCGATTGGCCCACCCCGTGAAGGGGACGAAGGTGACGGTCCGTGAGAGGGGCTAAGCTGGGGGCTCCCCAAGCAGGTTTAAGCTAAGGGTTTTCACTTTTCCCCCCCCCCGTGGGGGCTCCCCAAGCTAGGGAATTTTCACTTTTCCCCCCCGTGGGGGCTCCCCAAGCTAGGGAATTTTCACTTTTCCCCCCCGTGGGGGCTCCCCAAGCTAGGGAATTTTCACTTTCCCCCCCCGTGGGGGCTCCCCAAGCTAGGGAATTTTCACTTTTCCCCCCCGTGGGGGCTCCCCAAGCTAGGGAATTTTCACTTTTCCCCCCCGTGGGGGCTTCCCAAGCTAGGGAATTTTCACTTTTCCCCGCCGTGACAGCTTCCCAAGCTATGGAATTTTCACTTTTCCCTCCCTTGGAAGCTCTCCAAGCTGCGGAATTTCAAATAGCTAGACAACGACGCCTAGATAGTCCCCCAAATCCCGTGTTCTTTGAATGTGTTTCCATGTTTTTGCAATGGTTTCCTTCAAAGCACGGTACTTTACACTTTTGTCGCCATAAAACCGGTCGAAAACATAATGTTCGACAATGCTTCCAATTCCCTTATCTCCCCAACCGTTGAAAATACCGCTATTTACAGTGTTTTCTTCAATTTTTCCATGTGCCAATGCCGGTAGCCAACTCCAACATATATATAAGAAATCCTTCCAAAACATTTTTTTTGACAGTGTTTTTCCAATGTTTCCAGTCAAACAGACGGTAATTTACACGTTTTTTGCAATAAAGGCAGTAAATCCTTCCAAAACATTGCTTTTGACAGTGTTTTTGTAATGTTTCCAGTCAAGCATACGGTAATTTACACGTTTTTTGCTATAACGTCAGTCCAAAACACTTGTTTTTGCAGTGTTTTCAATGCTCTGGCATCCAAAAACCCTGCAAAATCTTGCTATGTACAATGTTTTTTCATTTTTGGCCGTTTTTCCATTGCCGGAAAGCTACCAAAATGACCCAAAATTCCATTTCAATACCCTCTTGCGCTCAGACACCCAAAAATCCTCGAAAAATGTCGAAAACACCACCGTATTCTGGTCTCGGTGCGAAACCGTTTTTGCCCCCCCCCCCCAGCTAAAGCTGATATAGCGACTGCTATATTAACAAATGTCATTGAGCATTTAGTGTTGCTGTTGCCCCCCAATAAGCACGCCTTCACCGCCAAAGCGGTGTGGGCGGATTTTATAATGCTTTATAGATGTATTTTTATTTTGAAGGGTTTCATATGGTTTCATTCACCCCAAAAGAATCGAACAAGCGGATTTAATGTTTGTTTTTTCTACATGAGCTGACAAGATTCAAACCGAATTTACATCATGAATCATGAATTGAGATGATTGAACATGATCCAAACACTACACCCTAAAAACCAATAATGGGCAACACATCACGTAATACATGAAAAACACTTGAACAAGTAGGATACCAACCAACTGCGATACTTTGGGAATGGGTCGAAAATAGAAAACCTTTAAACACTGAGACAACCAGGATTTTGAATCAACTAAATTCAAAGAACAACTATTTCTAGAATAAAACCACGTGGAGAAAAAAAACTACAAGTGCCGACACAAATGCTGGTGCTGCCTCAAAGTCCTGCAGGTCTTTCGCCTACGTTGTACCTGGCCCAGAGTTTGGTCGGGGTTGAAACCACCAACTAGACACATCTAGACTCACTATGTATTTGAAACAACCAAAACGAACACCGACTTGGATTGGATTGTCTACAGAATCCAAAAATTATCTGAAACTGTGAGTTGTGCAATCTTCACAGATTCCCACACTGAACTCACCGAACTTACAAAGTTGATGTTGACGTTGATGTTCTTTAGTGTTGAACTAAGCCTTCTGCAAGCCACCAGTTCCCGAGGCTTCCGCGCGTCGGTCGCAAACTGGGGCAGGGCAAGCCTGAACGGAGGGAAAGCGTCCAGTCTCAACAGCGTTTTGAAAACGGGCATTTCGAGTGGCAAAGGAAATCAGGGGTTTCAGCAGTTTCACCTGCAAAATAGAGGGGATTTGACTTGCAGATAGGGCTCAAGATGCATTCCTTGCAATGCCCTGGAAAAGGAATTCTTATCAGCCCAGCAAAGCCGTGATTTACCAAAAAAAACAGCCAGGGGTGTGGTAAATGTTGATTCATGTACCATCAATGTCCCATTCTGGGCGACCCACGCGATTTTCATTTCAATCACCAAATCCGATGCTTGGTGCAGATCATCGAACGGTCCAGCGAGTACTCAGGTGCTCCCTCCTTCGGCAAAGCCTTTGGGATCCCGACGGAGCCGTGGCATGAATTTCTACAGTTGTGCTTCCAAGGCTTGCATGGTGTGGTTTTGAGTGGTTTCAGAAGGTCACAATAATAATAATAATAATAATAATAATATATAATAATAATAATAATAATAAATAATAATAATAATAGTAATAATAATAAATAATAATAATAAATAATAATAATAATAATATATAATAATAAATAATAATAATAATAATAATATAATATAATAATAATAATAATAATATTAAAATAATAATAATATTAAAACAATAATAATAATATTAAAACAATAATAATAATAACAACAATAATAATAACAATAATAATAATACTAATAATAGTAATAATAATAATGTTATATATAAAAGATACTTAATGAGGTACTGTAACTCCAAGAATAAACTCTTCTCAGATCTTCTTGGGCTTCTGAATGCCTCCAAATGGATCCAACTGGTAGCATGCGTAAATGGGAATGGGATTATTATGGGTTTTACCACATCACATTGGTGAATGGCTGTGAGCTTTTGACCGCACTGAACTATAGGAGGAAATTCTTTTTGGGTAGCCCGCCTTCTGAAACTGTTTGCATTGCCCGAAAGTCAGATTGGATGAGTCGTTTTACCTACCATGCGAGGAGTAGTAAAAAATAGAGTAAAATATATGCCAAGAAGCCAGACATGAGTTACTAAGTCACTAGAAACATCCAAGGATTTCTTAGATGGTCATTGGATTATTATGATTACCCACCATTTACCCACCATTTTCACAAGGGATTAACCGCTCGATTAACCCCATCTCCATGGATGCCCTGCAAGGACAGGGTCAAAGACGCGTCCAAGTCGTGAATCCTCGCTGGTCGCATCGCATGTCAGGCGGCGACTATGGGATGGGCCTGGGATGGATCATGGGATGTGTCAGATGTGTCCAAACTGTGTGTCAAAAGGGCACGGTCCAACTTAGGTCCAAACCCTTGGATTTTCTGGGACGAAACCACACTTCCACCACCTGATAGTCTGTTTGAAGAGACCAGAGGTTTGTATTTTGGTTGGGCCCCCTGCAGCCATTTGGGACATACCCGAATAATGAACTCTCAACTTGATAGTTTAAGGAGCGACCACTACCACTCTGTCGGAGTTTCATGAGGTTTAACTTTTAACATCTTTTAACAGTTTAACCATATTTAGCATTTGGCAACAGAAAAATTGGGAAGAACTTCCCACAACTGCTGGTGATCTCTTGATTTTCAAAACATACATGGGGGTGGTTGGCCACGGACCAATGGATGTTGGCTGATGGTGACTGATGGTGGCTGAGGCACAACGGTGTGGAAGCCGCACGGTCAGAGTACGAGCGCCGTAGTGGTGCGCTCCACCCTTGATTTATAGACATCTCAGGGGAGAAACTGTGGCGACGGGAAGATGAATCAATAGAGTGATGTGTTCAATGTCTCAATATATGGCAGACATTCCCAGTGCAAAATGTTTGCAACTCTATCGCTGAATACTTGCAGTACCTTGATGTATCTTGAATTTATTTGTGAAATATGCCCACGGTTTCACAGATGGACACCTTAGTACCACATCAATGAAAAAACGCACAGTGTGCACGGTTTCTCTTTCAAGACGTCAAGTGGGCACCCCACTGCCTCCCGAGAGCGCTCATGTTCAGCCAGCCGAGCGTGGTAGGGAAATAGATGCAGCCTTTGAGTTCACCAAATTTCCGACTTGAAGCTGTGCTTTTAAGCCAAGCCATCTCTAGCAAGCATTTCGGAGACGATAGATAGGCAGTATCAGAACGTGTCTTGGCATTCCCAGATCATTTGCTGGTTGGTGGTTTGAATATATATATATATATACACACACTAATCACAATTTACATCAATTTACATTATTTTCTTCTGATGGATGGCCTAGTCACCAAGCAGATTTTTGTGTTACCAGTGAGATGGTTGCTTCACAGGGCACAGATGGAGTTGCCTTCCGAGAATTCACGCATGATCGATGCTCGCACGCCTCCTTAGCGTTTGTCCCACGGATTTCGTTTCACCCTGGGCAACGGATGGCAACGGATGGCAACGGGTTGATAAACCTGACTTCCTTCTAGAGGACCAGGTGATGAGGGTCAAGCCCTCACTAGGCATCAACAGAATGCCAGAATCTTGGTGAAAGATAGTGAAATTTCTAGATCATGCTTTTGCCGGAACCCAGACCAGGGGAAGACTTGACAGAATCAGAGCAGCAGTTAAATCCGATTTCGAGTTGTTGATCCACTTGTCTCAAAGTTTGATCCCCCACTGGGTACTATGAATAGCAATCCATGATGCACGTTGCGACACGACTCCCCCGTTGGTCCGGCACCAACGGTTGCAATCGATTGAGTGCTGGCACCACTGCGGGGTGTCGCTGGTAGCCAGGTGACCGCCTTTGGCTACACGTTTTCCGGGACAGTTGGCCCCGTGCACACGAGAAAAAGGAAGAGGAGGAAATTGGGGAGGACATCCACATCACTCTGTGGTCAAAGTGGTAAAACATGGCAAAAAACACCAGAAAAAACATGAAAAAACTGTAAAACAACATGCTTTCCGTATGATTGGCGCCCGAAGCATGGAACTGCGGAAATGGGTTCAAGGCAGTGCGGCTCAACTCGGTCCTCAACTCACCTGAAAGGCACTTCTTGAAATACTTGCCGTGCGACTCCTTGCGGAGTTCACCATACAGCACCGACACCACTGAGCGTTTCAATTTATGAAGGGTCGCAGAGTGATCCTGGATTGGGTTTAATTGGAGCATGGTTCACACTCTTACTATGATGTTCTCTCTTTGAAAATTGTTTGTGTTAGAGTCCCAGCGCATCCCAGCGCAAACCACAGCTTAGCTTGCAAAGATTCACCAAACTTCAACGCCGCTGCGACAACTCATTTTACAATCGCCATGCCACCGCAGGCTTGGGGTGGCGACAAAAGGGTTGGAAGCCAGCAAGTATTTGTGTTAATGTGGTCTCTGCTACCGAGGAATAAGAAAATCCAAAGTGGCGGAGTTGCTAGATTCCCAAACACCCACAATTTCTGCGGATATAAAATAAAATGGAAGTCAGATAGTTTTGGATTGTTGCGGATGGTCAGGACCAATCATGAATGGACCGGGGACCGGGGGCATGGCATCAGGGTTAAAAACTACCACCTTTTACTAGCATGCGGCAAGAAAAGATGAGGAACTGACAAGTGAAGATTAACGCATGTGCTATTATCATGTGATTTAACATTCTACCATTCGGGATGATGATGTATAACTGTATAACATACCCCATTGTTTCTCCCTTTTCTGATTCCAATTTTAGGTATCATAGCAGTTCATAGAAGATGCTAAACACTATTAGTGGCCTATGGTCAGTGGCTGATATCTCCAGAATGACCTCAATGGATTCTACAGATGGTGTTTTGGATGAGAAACGAATGACTTCAACATGGACTTAGGTTTAGTATGGTTTAGTGAAATAGTTTGGCAGAACCTGAATCCTAGAACCTGAAATTCGGGTAGTTGACATCTAGTTTTTCCCGAATGCGTAGCAAGGGTTCCCGTTTCACTCTGGGGGTAGTGCGTGAATTTTGTCCATGACTGCATGACGACCTTTTTATTGAAATGATCTGCGATTCTTAGTGTTTCTTCCGTGCTGCATACTTCTGGCATCATTTCCGCTAGGTGAGATCATAATGTTTACTTATTTCATATCTTTCATCTCTCTACCTCATTCCCTCTGGCATCATTTCGGTTAGGTGAAATCATGATGTTTACTTATTTCATATCTTTCATCTCTCTACCTCATTCCCTCATTCCTGACTAAAGTAAGGCTAGAAAAGGAAAAGAGTCTTAAGATGTCTGAAGAATAGAATAGAATATAATAGAATATATAGAATTGAGATATTTCATCAGCAACCACTGGGATGTTGGAGACATTCTGGGGGTTGAGGGTGTGTTCGCTTGACGTTGCCCAACCGTCCGCAACTGTCCGCAACCGTCCGCAACCGTTCGCAACCGTCCGCGCGAGGTGGCTATGGCCGTGCCTATGGTAAGTTCTGCAAAAGGGGTCACTTTTGGATGTTGCACATGTCGCGTTGCTTCGTTTTGCGTGGCAGGCGTGGCACTTTGTGACATTCAGACGTGTTTTGTAACGCGTCGAAAGTTGTTTTGTGTGGCAGGCGCAATACTTTTAGCGACGCTTTCAGAAGATGCGTTGCAGTTTTCGTGGCAGGCGCAGCACTTTGGACGTGCCCTTCGTCATTTTGCCTGGCAGGCGCAGCACTTTAAACGTGTCGTGCTGCGTGTTTTTTGCAAATCGTATTGTCAGGGCTGCGTCAAGTGGCGACAAGGTGCAAATTCCGTGGCAGGCGTTGCATTTTGTGAGATGTGATGAAAATTGACGGAAGCCTCGCACGAAACATCGATTTCGAGGTAGCAAATTTAGAGGTTCACAAGAAAACTCGTAGGAAAACATCGGTTTTGAAGCTAGAAAGTGTGAAAATTGGAGGAAGTCTCGCACGAAATGCTCGTTTTGATGCTCCCACGTGTCTTGTCCCGAGTCTCTGGTTTTCCTGTGGCGTCGCCGTGTCTATGGGGGAAGCTGTAAAACATCTCTCCTTTTCGAAGGTTTCCAAGCAGGTTGTCATGTTGTTTTGCGTGGCAAGCGCGGCGCTTTGTGACATTCCAACCTGTTGGGTAACGTGTCAAAAGTCGTTTTGTGTGGCAGGCGCAATACTTTTGCGTTGTTTTCACAAGATGAGTTGCAGTTTTCGTGGCAGGCGCAGCATTTTGGAGATCTCTGTCGTCATTTTGCATGATAGGTGCAGCACTTCAGACGTGTCGCATTGCTTGCTCTACACGCCACACTCTACACTTTACACTCCACACTTTACACTTTACACTCCGTGCTTTACACTCCACACTTTACACTCTACACTTTACACTTTACACTTTACACTTTACACTCCACACTGTATACCCCACACTCTACACTCCACACTTTAGACTTTACACTTCACACTTTACACTCCTCACTCCACACTCCACACTCTACACTTTATACCCCGCACTTTATACTCCACACTCCACACTTTACACTCCACACTCTACACTCCACACTCTACACTCCACACTCCACACTCTACACTTTACACTCCACACTTTGCACTTTATACACCGCGCTTTACATTCCACACTTTACACTCTACACTTTACACTTTACACTCTACACTCCACAGTCCACAGTCCACACTCCACACTCTAAACTCCACACTCTACACTTCACACTCCGCACTCTACACTCTATACTGTACACTCCACACTCCACACTCTACACTTTATTCTCTACACTTTGCACTCTACACTCCACACTTTGCACTCCACCGGCTTCCGCATTCCACAGTCTACAGGGGACTGGTACGGCAACAGGGGAAAATGTAGACTGTTCACATACATGACTGCGTCCGGGTTCGTGGGCTGCATCTTGTTGCTTCAGTTTTTTCTTATTAGATCATGTTAGAATGATAGAACACTTTTGTTCCTAGGGCCTTCCAAAGTACCGATTTAGAAGTGAAATTGCTTGGCACGTCAATTGTAGTCCAGTCCGATACATTCATACTTTAGATGTCCATTACGTCTTTGTTTGCTTCACTGGCACCAGCCCAAGGGGACTTCCACTGCCACGCCAGCCTTACTGGTTGGTGGAATCTGATATGAAGGGAAACTTTAGGACTAGGCGTAGCTTGCCGTGCGGAGTTTGGACTCCATGGTTTTGCAGCTATGGATCAAACACTTGACATAAAAACAAACATCAAAAAACATCAAAATAAATTGACACTACGCACCCTGTGATACCCAAAGAAATCGTTTCACAACTCAAAAAATCATCAATGGAAAGAGGACATCACCGAATGAAAAAGATCTTGCTGGCCACTTCACTGATCATGCCAACTCTTATTGTGCTTCAAACACTCTATGACATCATACCACTTCTGGGCTGGTAACCTGGTAGTTTCAGAACATTTTTTTCGTCCATTCTAATTTGTCATCAACTCCCTGGGAAATGTTATAATCCAGGAAACTTGGCCTGCATTTCTTGGTACTTGTGCTATGGATTCCTCCGACTCAGATGATGAGACCTTGCCAAGAGCTTACAAGCGAGCTGCCTGGTGTGTAGTGGTGTTGGGGCTGCTGGTCACTGTTGGGGGCTTACCTCAAGTCCCAGTGCTGGTGCACTACCATCAGCCCTTGGGTTTTTCAGCCGGTCGCGACAGTCCTGGGATCCTTGGCCAACAGCAGCTGAAGCGCTTCTTTCCAGTGTTCGCCGAGGCTGCCGAGGCCCCGGTGATGCTGGTCATCCGAAGCAAAACTGGCAGCGTCCTCACTCCGGAAGTGGAGCAGTTCACAACTCGGGTGGAGCAAAGTTTGAATGATCCCAGGGCGAAGGTGTTGAATCCCCTGGTGCTGGGGGTTTATGCCAGCAACCGCTTCGGTCACGGTGGCTTCCAGCTGCCTTCCAAGTTGGTACGACAGAAGTTGGTCTCAAGGGATGAGAAGACCACGCTGTTGGTGCTGATCCCCACCTCCTTCCCGACCTATGCCACCTTCACCAGCAATGGATCCAATCGCACTGTCTTTGCTCCGTGGCTCTATCGGAAACAACTCATGGAGTTTCTACACGAGTTGCTGGTGGACGTGCCAAGAGATACTGAAGTCCTTCTGACTGGAAACCCAGTCATCGAATACGAACGCTTCTTCGATCACAGCATCGAATTGCTGTTGCGAGCAGAGCTGTTCGTGCTGCCCTTGGCCACCATGATCTTCATTTGGCTGGTGCGAGAGATCAGGTTGGGGATGAGACTGCAAAAAAACATCACCGGGTTGAGCACCCGGGAAAATGTTGTTTAAAGAATTGTGAATTTGGAATTTGTTTTATGTGACTGTCTTCCACGGTCTGCCCGCCAGGTTGTTAGCCCTTCCACCCTTGGTGCTCTTGTGCTCCCTTGCCCTGAGCGCTGGCTGCTCTGTGCCTTTGGCGAAGTGGACGCCGCTGTCGCCAGACGTGCCACCGGCCATGGTGTCAGTGTTGTTGGCAGTCAGCTTGGATTATAGTTTGTTTATGTTGAGCCGCTTCATGGAGAACAAATCCAAAGCTTTGGACCGGGAGGACAATGCTGAAATCTTACTGTGTCAGACAGGTCAGACCATTCTAGTGAGCGGTGGTTTGATCGCCATCGCCTTCTTTGGAGCTTTCTTTTTGCCAGAGCAGAATCTGCACAGTGCAGGGCTAGTCTTGGGCATCACCGTAGTCTGTAGCATGGTGGTGAACATTTGCCTGTCCCCTGCGTTGCTGTACCTCTTTGGCGAGCGGTTGACGGAGGATGGAAGCAATGGAAATGATGAACACCAGTGGGGTTCCATAGGGCTCAGCGGCCTAAGCGGCAGCGAGCGAGATGCCTTGGTTGGGGAGGAAGTCTTCGTGAAGCACAGCAGCTCTCGCGGCTGGCTGCGTTTGATGCGGCTCATCGAGCGATGGCCCAGGATGGCAGTGTGTCTTGTATTTCTGGTGTTTTTGCCGTTGACATGGCAGATCCCCAAGTTGCATGGCACGGCCGATATCTATGCATCACTGCCCGGGGATTTGCCCAGTGTGGTGGCCATGAGGGAGCTGGCCCAAGAGTTTCCCGCTGGACAATTTGATCCTTATTTTGTGGTCCTTTCTGGAAGCGCGCTGCTTTCAGAGGAAGGCTACAAGGCCATGCTTCAGCTCTGCACCATGCTACAGGCCATTGGAGTAGATTCCATCTTGGGCCCGGTGTACCTATTGGATCAAAGTGTCGATTGGGACACCGCACAACGCTGGCAGAAGGAGCCATCATCCTTGGAACTTCACAAGGCCTATGGAAAAGTGATGCAAAGCCATGTCAATGGATCTGCAGTGCTCCTAGAGGTATTTACAGATTTCTTGCCAAGGGGATCAAACGGTGCAACTTGGGTGCGGACTGTACGGCATGGTCTTGCGCTGTGGCAAGAGCAGCATCCTGAGTTCACCGCTTTTCTTGCGGGTGGAGCAACGCTCATGGTCGATTCGCAGGACACTGTAATGCACGCAGTGCCCACTTACCTCGCCGTTTGCATTTTGCTGATATCAGCCGTTGTGTTTGGCGTGTTTAGAAGCATTTTGTTGCCCTTGCGCCTGGCATTTGCTCTCCTTTTTACCCTGGCGGCCACCTTTGGCATGGCCGTGGTCTTCTATCAGACGCCACTCTTCCATGGCCTTTTTCCATGGCTGGTGAACTATGATGGCCTTTGCTTTGAGATTGTCCCCATGGCCATTTGCATCGCGGTGGCTTTGGGTCTGGACTACGACATTTTCCTGGTGAGTCGGATTGTGGAATTCCGAAAGGAGGGCTTCAACGACCGGTCCAGTATCATCCTTGGTGTTGCAAGCACGGGAGGCATCATTTCAGGTGCAGGGCTAGTTGACGCCAAGCCTACTGAATGGTTAAGACGGATTAGGGATTGATGTTGGATGATGGTTCTATGGAATTATGTGGATTATACTAGCTGATTTGATTAAATATTGATATTTTAACAATTTTAAGTAAATAGATAAAATAGATGTTAGTTAAGTATGTTGGTGATGGTCATTGGGGAGAATCATCATGCAAAGCGGTGCGTATGAACATGATGAAGTTGTCATGAGTTATACATAGTTAAACGATGTTATACAGACCATTGACACATAGTTATATGATGTTATACGGACCATTGGGAGTCCGCAGGTGCAGGGGCCATCATGGCGCTGGCCTTTAGTGGTTTATTCTTTTCGGAGAAGTTGTTGCATCAGCAGTTCGCTCTTCTGCTGGTGACCTCGGTGTTGCTGGACACCTACGTGGTGCGGACGGTGCTGGTCCCCGCTCTGATGATGTCGGCGGGTGATTACAACTGGTGGCCGCGGAAGATGCCGAACGCCAGGAGATGATGCCACGCCACGCCCGTTGGTCAAAAAGGAAAAAGACGAGTGAGGGAACGGTCCTGAACATCAGGAATTTTTTTCATGAAAATTCGTGGGAGGTTTTTGTTTAATACATCCTGGTCCTAGCCATTCCTAGCCACTTCTATTGGGGAATCCCCTAGCCCACGCGAAGGAACCACACACATGTCAGACCCAGGGTCCAAAGGATTTCAACATATTGCAACATGGTTCCATTGATCAATATCATATAGTAATTAACTGATGCTTAGTCTTTACATGTTGTCATTCAGCTCAAGTAAGATTGAGCTGGCTTTGTTTTCCTGTAGGCCTTTGATTCTTGCCAGCCTACTATACTAGCCTACCTCTGGCCGTGATCAACTTTCTCCCTGAAAAAGTGACTTACAACATTTGATTGATTTATGATCCTTAAAGGGGAGAACCAGAGAGTCAGAACTCGATTTTTAGTAATTCAAGGACTACTGTAATCGGTTTCAATTGCAAAAAACAAATATGGGTTAGAAATGGTTAGAATCAGTGGAGAAGTCACTAAATCATCTCTCTTGGGTTCAGCGATGGATCCTCCAGCTGTCGAGGTTCAACATCTGTGAGCGAGGCCTCAAGGAGCTGAGCTAGCCGTCCTGCCGAAAAAGGGACCGGGTCTGCAGCGGCGATGCAACGGCCACGCGGACGTAAGGCGACATAACCAAGGCGAAAACACAACAAAGTTCACACAGGCCACGTCAAAAGTGTACCCGCCACTCGTCAAGCTTTGCTGGAAAATCTTCCATCAATTCATTTTCGGAAGCCTTTTTTTGCGATGAGCGCATTTGCAACCTCGAAGCGTTCCAACAATGGACAATGGGCGAAACGTGAAACCATGAGGGTGGTTACACTTGGCCTACGCAATCCGATGGTCATATTTTATGTACGTAGCATAGATGTCGTTCCACGAGAAATGATATTGATACTACCAGATATTATATCATTATATTACCGCATGCTGGCATAAAACTGTTCAATGAAAAATCAACAAACAGAACACACCGCGAAATTTGGGCTGCCCCAAAGAAATCTGAATCGCCGAGGGACGACGCTGCGATTGTTGGCGTACAAAGATCAACCTTATAGTGTTGGTATATGGTAAACTACCCCCCAATTTTACCATAAATGAATATCATATACTACGTATGAAAATATGCATGGTTTATTATAACTTAATATTATGTCTTTACATTTCTTTACCAACATTACAACCTTTGGATACCTACCTTTAGGTATACTGCGGGAATTTGCAGGCGGTCTTGGATCATGTTGCGAAAAAAAATGCAGACACAGCGTGCCCGGCAAGAAGCGCATCGAATCTGATATCCCGTCGATATCTGCCTGTTAATCTGCCTGTTCACATATGCCTGTTGTGTCATGTTCTCTCTTGAGGTTTGATATGTGATTACGTTGTGATTGCAAGTTTAATGCGTGCGACGTGGCGGATGTTGCCGACCTCTATTTGTTGCTACGTAAGGTTACTTCTAAAGTTCGGTTCGGTTTCAGTTTCTAGTATTTGCTACGGCGGCAGTTCGGTTTATGTCGGTTTGTCGGTTCCTACCGGTTCACTCATTGGATCCAATTCCCTGACGGATGACGCATTACCCCCTGACGACGCATTGTGGCGACACATGCCCTGACGACGCATTGCCCCCCGACAACATTCCCTGACGACGCATTTGCTCCCTGACGACGACACATTCCCTGACGACGCATTGCTCCCTGACGACGCATTACCCGCTGACGACGCATTGTGACGACACATTCCCTGACGACGCATTGCCCCTGATGACGCGTTGCCCCCTGATGACGCATTGTGACAACACATTCCCTGACGATGCATTGCCCTCTGACGACGCATTGTGACGACACATTGCCTGACGACGCATTGCCCCCTGACAACGCATTACCCCCTGACGAGGCATTGTGTTTGCGTGACGACACATTGCCTGTTGAGAGGCTAGGCATGACGAGCAAGGGCGCAGGCGTACTGTAGTCTTAGTACTAGTATGTGGGAAGATACATAGAGGAATGTAGAGAGGAAGAGGAGCCGGAGGGCAGATAGGGATTTGGTTTGATCACCACGGCTAGGTTATGTAGAAATATAAAGTGTAAAGGTAGTACAAAGTGTTGTGGCAAATTACAGTATCAATCTTGTGGCGCGTTTTTGCAACCTCAGTTGAAAATCCTTGACGCAAGGATCAATCATGAAGTTGAAGTAGTAGAACCTTCGTAGCTTCTTACCAAACCCAAACCAAGAGAGCGCCGGAAAACTCAGGAAGTTCAATGAAAAAAATTAAGCGTGTAGCATTCAGGACATGCGGGAGTTTAGTGCGTAACAGCAAGAGCGTGTCGGAAGTTCCAAGGCTAAAAACATAGCACAGTAGGCTAGCGTCAAAAGAACGCTGGCAGTTCGAAGAGGAAGTCAAGAGCGACCACCAAGAACGTGTTGGAAGTTCCAAGAGAGACCTAAGCGAGTAATACCAAGAGAGCGTGTTGAAGGACCAAGACAAACCTAAGAGTCTAGCATCCAGAACGTGTTGGAGGTCAGAGCGTAGCATCAAGCGCGTGCTCAAATTCTTGAGGAAGAACAAAAGAACGTAGCAATCGTAGCAACTAGAGCGTCCTGGCGGGTTCCAAAACAAAGCTACGAGCGTAGCACGAAGAAGAACGTGACTTTCTCCAGACCGCAGCGTCAAGAGGCGGAGGTTCAGCACGTAGCATCAAGAGAGCGTCAGCTTCGGAGCCAAGAACGTAGCATCAAGAGCGTGTTGGACTTCAGATGTCCCGCAAAAAGATGCAAAAATAGCGTGCCATGCTTCAAGAGAAGCCAAGAGCGTAGCGTCAAGAGCGTGCTGGCACGCTCCAGGGCAAGGCAAAGAGAAAGTGTTGGACAGCCCGCGAGATAGTTAAGAGAGTAAAAAGCACCAAGGGCGTGTTGGAGGTTCCAATAGACAGCTAGGAGCGTATATAGCATCAAGAGCTTGCCAGACTGTCCCAGGAGAAAGCTAAGAGCGTAGCAGCACAAACGCGTCGGAAAACCTAAGGGTAAACCAACAGCGTAGCACCAAGAGCCTGTTCGAACTTCCAAGAGAAAATTCACCTAGCATTCAAGAGGTGACTGTCTCCAGAGCGTCGCGTCAAGTGCGTGCTGAAATGCTTCAGGAGAAGGCCAAGAGCGCAGCATCAAAATAAGTTTAAAAATTTCAGAGAGCAAACCCGGAGGCTACAGCATCCAGAGCATTTCGTTGGTTAGTCTTCCCTTTCGTTTTGTCTTCCCTTCTGTTCCCTACGTCGCTCCTTGCGTTTTACTTCTGCTCCGTTCGTTACTTCCCCCCGATTGTTTCAATTTATTCATTCACCTCTTCCTCTCATTTAAACGCCTTCATTCCGTTAGGTCCATGTTTTCGCTCCAATCTTCTGTCCTGTTCTTCCTGCTCTTCCTTTCTTGTCAACTGGTCCATCTCATTGCGTCCGTATGCGTCCGTATTTTTGTTGCAACTCTTCCCTTCCATTCGTTACTTCCTTCCTTTCGTTTCAACTCTTTGTAATCCCGTTTGCTCCTTCTTCCCTGTCGTTTCAACTCTTCCTTTCTGTTCCCTATACACCGTTCCTTCCGATTTAAATCGTTTTAACTCTTCCCTTCCGTTCGCTACTTCTTCCCCATCGTTTCAACGCTTCCATCCTGTTCATTTACCTTTTCCTATCATGTCAATGTGTTCATGTCGCTATTTCCTTCCTTTTTCTTAAGTCTTCCATGCGGTTTGTTTACCTCTTCCTTTTTTCAAAGTCGTTCATTTCGTTACCTCCTCCTTTTTTCAACTCTTACATCCGGTTCGTTTACCTCTTCCTTTCGTTTCGAACCGTGCATTTCGTTATACTTTTTTCCTTTAGTTTCTATAGTCTTACATGCGCTTCGTTTACCTCCTCCTTTCCTCTCCGCGCGTTAATTTCATCGCGTCCGTCCTTTCGTTGCAACTCTACCCTTCGATTCGTTACTTCTTTCCTTTCTTTTCAACTCTTCTCAATGCGGTTCGTTACTTTTTCCCCTTTCGTTTCAACTCTTCGCTTCTGTTCCCTATACCTCGTTCCTTTCGTTTTAAACTCTCCCCTTCCCTTCGTTACTTTCTTCCCATCGTTTCAACGCTTCCATCCTGTTCATTGTCATTTACCTCTTTCTTTCATTTCACGGCGTTCATTTCGTTACTTCCATTCCTTTTGTTTCAATGTTTCCACCCAGTTCGTTTACCTCTTCCTTTCGTTTCAAGCCGTTCATTTCGTTACCTGCTTTTTTATCTTTCTTTCGCTTCAACTCTTCCTTTCTGTTCGTTTTGCTTTTCCTTTCCTTTCAACTCGTCCATTTCATATCCCCCTTACGATTTCCACTACTAAAAGGGTGAACACGTGCTTGATACCATTCCCCGTTTCGTGGAAAATTCATGCCCAAAAAATGAAGTCGTGCACGGGTTTTTGTAGTAAGAGGGCGTTCGCTGCATCTGGTAGCGGCGTTTCATTTAGCACTTGAAAATCGGAAATGCATTTTGTAGTGATTTATTTTGGGATGCGTTAGGTCATACAGGAAACCCTATAGGCATCTTTTGCCAGTCATGCTGGGTCACATTTACAGCTTGGACCCTTCAGACCATTTTTGGCCCTTGACCCTCGATCATTTCGTGGTACTGTAAGCTGAACCCCCAAAAAAATCGAAAAAAATCGAAGGAAAAACTTTAAGAAAAAAACACGGAACAAATTTGGTTTCAAAACAAATCAGTTAAATTTGAAGTTGTGCGCTTGGATCGTTTTTGTTGCCCCATAGCTTTGACGATTGCAGTTCAAAATCTCTGCGCCGTGCTCTTGTCACTTTTTTTTTGGCCATTACATGCGATTACCAATCATAACCTAAATGTATCGCATTCTACTAGATTCCTATTCTTTTTGCCCATTAGTCAGGTTTCCACTTAAGTTGAAAGAATTCATGCTTAGAGTTCCTTTCGCCCACAAAGCATAGATTCGATGCGTGATGTCCTAGTTTCTGGATGACTTTGTCACGCACTGCATTTTGTAGTGACACACGCGTGCACAACCTTTTGTAGAACCCACTGCGTCCCCCTCCAGATAAACCCCAAAAAGTTCAAAAAAAACATGTTTTTTATGTAGCAACTTTAGGTAGGAAAAATGGGATAAATTTGGTTTCAAAACCGGTCAGTTAAATTTGAAGTTGTGCGATTAGATCGTTTTTGTTGCCCCTCAGCTCTGACGATTGCAGTTCAGAATCTCCGCGCCGTGATTTTGTCACACCTTTTTTGGCCAGTACATGCGAGTACCAATCATACTCTAAATGTACCCCATTCTACTATTTTTTTGGTCCATTAATCAAATTTCCACTTAAATTGAAAAAAATCATGCTCAGAGTTCCTTTTCGCACAAAGCACAGATTCCATGCGTGATGTCCTAGTTTCTGGATGACTTCCGTCACGCATTGCATTTTGTAGTAATACACGCGTGCACAACCCTTTGTAGAACCTACTGCGTCCCCTCCAGATAAGCCCCGAAAAGTTCGAAAAACATGTTTTTCCCGAGAGCGTCTGAGCGCAGGCTTCTTCCACTAGTGGGGGTCTGTATCTCATCTTCTCATCTTCACATCTTCTCATCTTCACATCTTCTCATTTCACATCTTCTCATCTTCAAATCTTCTCATCTTCACATCTTCTCATCTTCACACCTGCGCATCTTCACACCTGCTCACTTCACATCTTCACATCTTCTCATTTTCACATCTTCTCATCTTCACATCTTCACATCTTCTCACTTCACATCTTCACATCTTCTCATCTTCGCATCTTCACATCTTCACATCTTCTCATCTTCACATCTTCTCATCTTCTCATCTTCTCATCTTCACATCTGCTCATCTTCACATCTTCACATCTTCACATCTTCACATCTTTTCATCCTCACATCTTCACATCTTCACATCCTCACATCCTCACATCCTCACATCTTCACATTTTCTCCTCTTCTCCTCTTGCCCTCTCCTTCTTTTCTATTTTTCTTTGAAGGCGGGGGCAGGGGCAGTGCCAACGAGACGGCACGAAACGCAACCATTTCGCACGAAACGAGGTTCGATCGTCAAAAACTGGGGTAAAATTGCGATTTCACTTGTCCCGCGAACCCTTTCGCACGAAACGAGGATCGATCGCCAAAAACTGACGTAAAATTGCGATTTCAACTTGTCCCGCGCAGCCCTTTCGCACGAAGCGAGGTTCGATCGTCAAAAACTGGGGTTAAATTGTGATTTCAAGGTGTCCCGCGCAGCCCTTTCGCACGAAACGAAGTTCGATCGTCGAAAACCGAGGTAAAATAGCGAGTTCAAGTCGTCCCGCGTAACCGTTTCGCCCGAAACGAGGTTCGATCGTCAAAACCTGGGGTAAAATTGTGATTTCCGGGTTCCCGTTGCAACCCTTTCGCCCAAAATGAGGGTCGATCGCCAAAAACTGAGGTAAAATTGCGATTTTTTCTGTACAAAACTTCTGTGTGCTGTGTGTCAAAGCTTCGGTGTGTAAAAGCATCTGTGCGTAAAAACCTCTGTGATGTAAAAACGTCTCTGTGTAAAAGCGTCTGTGTGTAAAAACGTCTGTGTGTAGAAGCGTCTGTGTGTAAAAGCGTCTGTCTGTGTAAAAACGTCTGTGTAAAAGCGTCTGTGTAAAAACGTCTGCTTAAAAACTTCTGTGTGCTCTGTGTAAAACTGTCTGTGTGTCAAACTGTCTGTGTGTAAAAGCGGCTGTGTGTGAAAATTTCTAAAGGCGTCTGTGTAAAAACTTCTGTGTGTAAAATCTTCTGTGTGTAAAACCTCTGCGTGTAAAAACTTCTGTGTGTAAAAGCCTCTGCGTGTAAAAGCTTCTGTGTGTAAAATCTTCTGTGTGTAAAAGCATCTGTGTGTAAAAGCGTCTGTGTGTAAAGCCGTCTGTGTGTAAAAGTTTCTGTTGTGTAAAAGTGTTTGTGTGTCAAAGCGTTTGTGTGTAAAAGTGTCTGCGTGTAAAAGCGTCTGCGTGCAAAAACGTCTGCGTGTGAAAGCGTCTGTGTGTAAAAGCGTCTGCGTGTAAAAACGAGTGTGTGTGTGTAAATAAGTCTGTGTGTGGCAATGCTCTCAGAATGACCGAGCTGTGTGGTGCAAAAGCGTCTGTGTGTAAAAACCTCTGTGATGTAAAAACGTCTCTGTGTAAAAGCGTCTGTGTGTAAAAACGTCTGTGTAAAAGCGTCTGTGTAAAAGCGTCTGCTTAAAAGCCCCTGTGTGCTCTGTGTAAAAGCCTCTGTGTGTAAAATTTTCAGTGTTTAAAAATTTCTGTGTTTAAAAGTTTCTGTGTGTAAAAGCGTCTGTGTGTAAAACTGTCTGTGTGTAAAAGCGGCTGTGTGTAAAAACGGCTGTGTGTAAAAGCGTCTGTGTGTAAAAACGTCTGTGAGTAAAACTGTCTGTGTGTCATGTAAAAGCGATTGTGGTGCAAAAGCGTCTGTGGTGTAAACGCGTTTGTGTGTACGGGCGTCTGTGTGTAAAAGCATGTAAAAGCGTCTGTGTGTAAAAACGTCTGCGTGTAAAAGAGTTTGTGTGTGAAACCGTAGCGTTTGTGTGCAAAAACTTCTGTCTGTAAAAACTTCTGTGGGTAAAAACTTTGTGTGTAGAAGCGTCGATGTAAAAAAAAACAACTGTGTGTAAAAGCGTCTGTGTGTAAAACTGTCTGTATGTAAAAACGCCTGTATGTAAAAGTGTCTGTGTGTAAAAGTGCCTTGTGTGTAAAAACGTCTGTGTGTAAAAGTGTCTGTGCGTAAAAACTTCTGTGTGTAAAAACTTCTCTGTGTAAGGGGTTCTCTGTGTAAAACCTCTGTGTAAAAGCTTCTGTGTGTAAAAGTGTTTGCGATGCGAACTATTGTCTTGTACTTGTGCTATATTGTCTTGATACTCCTCTTCTCGACTGCCTATATCACATTTTTAATATATTGTTTTGTAGTATGGTGTTTCCACACTAACAAAAGAAGGCCCTGCTCCTCTAATAATATATAGCTAAGATATTGAAATGTTTAAAAAAATTATCCATTTCATTGATTGATGACCCTGCCGCAGCCACTCAGCCACTCAGCCGCTCTGCCAGAGTGGCTGACGCAGCCACTCAGCCACTCAACCACCCTGCCACTCTGCCACGCAACGCACGCGTGCACAACTTTTTGTAGAACCCACAGCGTCCCCCTCCAGATAAACCCCAAAAAAATCGAAAAACAATTTTTTTTTTAAATCTAGAGACTTTAAGAAGGAAACGTGGGACAGATTTGGTTCCAAAACCGATCAATTGAATTTGAAGCTGTGCGCTTAGATCGTTTTTGTTGCCCCGTAGTTCTGACGATTGCAGTTCAAAATCTCTGTGCTCAGCTTTTGTCACACTTTGTTTGGCCATTACATGCAATTATTAATTATATAATCTAGAATCTAAATGTATCCCATTCTACTAGGTTCCTACTCTTTTTGTCCAATGCAGGATAGCAACAAGCAAAGTGCGTCCACCACTTTTACTTTCTCCTTGCGCCCATAGCTATGTGCGCCCTCTATTGGGCTTTAGCGTCGGCCTAGGCACAAGGAGCTGCGGAATGCAGCCACGCGTGTGCAAAACACACGACAACATTAGAATCTGGATTGCGTCCAAAACCAATTCGTCTCGCCGTGGGTCCACGGCTCTCAATGAAAAGACTTCAAAGTCAAAATAAATGTGCAAAATCTGAAAGACACCCTCCCGTAAGATGGGACTGGAAGAACTAGAATCAATGGGTGGCAGTTTCAAGCCACATGCAAGACAGCCTTCATTATGCCACTCAGAGGTTCGGTTCAGAGCACGGGAGTTTTGTCCAATAGTCACGTTTCACCCAAATTCAAAGAATCCATGCTCAGAGTTCCTTTCGCCCACAAAACGCAGATTCGATGCGTGATGTCCTAGTTTCTGGATGATTTTGGCCACGCAGTGCATTTTGTAGTAACACGCGCGTGCGCAATTTTTTGTAGAACCTACTGCGTCCCCCTCCAGATAAGGCCAAAAAGTTTGAAAAAACATGTTTTTTTTTATGTAGAGACTTTGAGAAGGAAAGGACAGATTTGGTTTCAAAACCGATCAATTGAATTTGAAGTTGTGCGACAAATTGCGAGGACGAATTCCGCGAAGACAAATTGCGGCCCGAAGACAAATCCCCCCCGAAAGAAGGGGTTTAAATGAACAGGATGGAAGTGTTGAAACGATGGGGAGGAAGTAATGGACGGAAAAGAAGAGTTGAAGCGAAAGGCGCGCCGTATAGGGAACGGAAGGGAAGAGTTGAAAGGAAGGGGAAGAACTTACGAACGGGATGAAAAAGAATTGAAACGAAAGGAAGGAAGTAACGAATGGAAGGGAAGAGTTGCAACGAAAGGATTTTGTAGTGAAAAACGGGTCGCCGTGAAAAATCATGATTCTCTACTAAATGGTTTCTGGAAATTTCACCTCAAAATCTTTGGTTCCCTTTCCGGCCCCAGGTCAAAACATTTGCCGAACACAAGTAAATACAACCTTGGGATTTCCATCGGGTTCAAGAATTGGCCTTTTAAGAGGTTTTCTACTACGATGCTCAAAGCTATGGGGCAAAAAAACAATCGAACCGCACAACTTCAAATTCAATTAATCGGTTTTGAAACCAAATCGGTCCTTTCCTTCTCAAAGTCTTTACGTAAAAAAATGTTTTTCGAACTTTTTGGCCTTATCTAGAGGGGGACGCAGTAGGTTCTACAAAAAGCTGTGCGTGCATGTGTCACTACAAAATGCAGTGCATGACAAAAGTCATCCAGAAACTAGGACATCACGCATCGAATTTGTGCTTTGTGGGTGAAAGGAAGTCCGATCATGGATGCTTTGCACTTGGGTGAAACTTAACTTTTTGACTCGGACAAAAAGAGCAGGAACCTGGTCGAATGGGATGCATTTAAATTTTTTAATTAATAACCGCATGTAATGGCGAAAAAAGGTGTGACAAAAGCACGGCGCAGAGATTTTGAACTGCAATCGTCAGAGCTATGGGGCAACAAAAAGGATCTAAGCGGACAATTTCAAATTCAATTGATCGGTTTTGAAACCAAATCTGTCCTTTCCTTCTCAAAGTCTCTACATTAAAAAAAATGTTTTTCGAACTTTTTGGGGTTTATCTGGAGGGGAACGCTGTGGGTTCTACAAAAAGTTGTGCACGCGTGTGTTGCGTGGCAGAGTGGCTGAGTGGCTGCTCCAGCCACTCTGGCAGAGTGGCAGGGGGGTTGAGTGGCTGCGCCAGCCACTCTGGCAGAGTGGCAGGGTGGCTGAGTGGCTGAGTGGCTGCGTCAGCCACTCTGGCAGAGCGGCTGACTGGCTGAGTGGCTGCGGCAGAGTCATCAATCAATGAAATGGATAAAAAAATTAAACATTTCAATATCCCAGCCATATACTATTATTATTATTCTTATTCTTATTCTTATTATTTATTATTATCATTATTATTATTGTTATTACTATTATTGTTATTACTATTCTTATTCTTATTCTTATTATTCTTATTATTTATTATTATCATTATTATTATTGTTATTACTATTATTGTTATTACCATTATTATCATTATTATTATCATTATTATTATTATTATATATAATATACGTGTATATATATATGATATTGACAGCAACTTGATTTACAAACATAACCTTGTAAACTTCAAAAAAAAAATCAACTGCCAGAGCTACATAACTTCAACGGATTGATTAAGAACAACCACATACAGTATACACTTTGAAACATAACCTGGCATCACTTAAAAAGAAAGAGAGTGGTGTTGAACTCTGCAAGTTCAGGATTGGAAACAGCTATTACATCAACAACAGGGAAGAACCTCCTAAATACAAACTGATTGATGGTACCGATGATGTGATGAGTTTAAAGGATCAAGAGGAATACAAAGTAAATTTAAAAGACAATGATTTGGACAAAGCAATTTATGAAATGAAAAGAGCAGGATATGAACCACAGGTTAGGCACACAGCAGGTAGGGCAGTAGAAACCAAGTTTGATTTAACACGCAACATAGGCAAGAAACAGAAAACGGTAACTTACAGCATTGTAACACAGCACCTTGACCATGATAGAACCAATGATGATATCTTGGTGGAAACAGAGGAAAAATACAACAAAATCAGCACGACAATGTTCAAGTTTCATAAGTAATTTTCAGTGAACATCATAAGTCATACTATAACGAAGCTGACCTTAAAACATTGGATGAATGCACTACCATTGTTCCTAATGCAGTACCATTGTTCCTAATGGAAGGTTGTTAAAGGCAAAAAAATATGATAGCAAGGGCTATGAACTTGTCCTTGCCCCTGAAGATATGTGTAGCATCGACACACGGAAAGCCTACTCATACCAAGCAACAAAGATTACACACATTCCAGTGTTCAAAGAGTTTGATGTATGGAAACAATACACCAGAAAAAATGATTGTACCAAATTCAATAACTACACCTTGTTCATAGTGAGGGCATGTCAGGGCAACGTGTTTTTCAACAAAAAAATAATATGGTGTATGTGAAGCACCCGAAGGAATTGATTAGGAGAGGGGTGGCAATGAAGATACTATTTTACAAAATGCCTTCATACATTCACAGAGTGAAGTATAAGAAAACAGTTGAAGATTTATATAAAACAGTGATCAGTGATGACAAATTTGAGAAGGAAACAATATTGAAAACTATTGCTAATGTAGCCTTTGGTTTGCTTGAGAAGTCTTACAATAGAAAAACGGTCAGTAGGAGTTTTGATAATCTTAAGGAGGCATTACAGCACCAGAAAAAATATGATGGGAGGATTTACGTAATGAACGAAGAAGACTATGAGGAATATTATAGATGGAAAACATTGGAATAAAATTGGACTATCGAAGTTGATGAGAATATTTTTTTTTTCAAAAAACATGTGAATGGCGGTGCATGTTATACAGATTTTGATTATAAAGTCGAGGATGGCAAAACCTGCTACTGTGAAAATGATTCATTCAACCAAAAGAAAAAAAAAAACAAAACCGCCAAATATTATAGTCAGTGTCAGTGACCAAAGGCAGTTGATGAACGGATTTAAGTATATCAAAGAGCTACTGTTACAAAATTATAACTTTCATATGTATGATGCATATGAGAAGTTGAAGGAGGCAGACATCAATGTTTACGCTGTAAAGACTGATGCATGTCACATAGCAAAGAGGGATGTAAAGAAAACTAGAAAGATATTGAATTTTCATAATGACATAGGAGGCTGGAGAGTGGAAGATAAGAAAGTGGTTCCTGTTCCCGAAGTTTATGGATGGAAAAACAACGAGATTCCAAAAATACCGATTTACAAAAGCGAAAGGATTGAGGTTCAAAATGAATGGGACACAGAAGTAATTTGGAAAACAGCAATAAGGAAGAAGAGAATCGTGACCAGGGCAAAATTGGCAGGAAGTGGTAAGAGTTTCAATGGACAACATTTCAACGACCTAAGTTGTAATACACTTTTTGTTGTTCCTCAAAATATGCAAAAGCAAGATGTTCCATGCGATGCAGTCACCCAGAAAACATTCTTCAGCGTTCCTGTGTGCAGGGGGAAAGCAGGCTACCAAAGTATATGACAGCGGTTATGATGTTTTTTTTGATGAAATCCATATGTCAAGTCCTTATATCTTGAATAAGGTAAGAGCTTTCTGCAATGAAAACCCTCATTTGATTGTAATAGGTGCGGGTGATGCCAAACAATTTCCAAACATAGAGCCCTTCACCAACAACCAAAATGGAGAGGACTATGTTGACAATTGCGTTGACATAATTTTCAAATACAATATTTTTTTTTGCAAATATGCATAAGAGTGGGAGGAAACGATACAGAAGAGGGAGAAAGGAATAGAAACAAATTAAATGAAATCTATGATGATTTTTGGGAAAAATTGGAGTGGAAATTGTGGATTGAAAAGAATTTTAGATATACAAAGGATGTAATGACAAGTAAGAATAACATAGCATACACTAACATAAGGTGCCAAGCAGTAGCAAAAGAGGTAAGGAAGAAATTAAACAAAAAAATAAATATGAACTTGGCGAGATTTTAATATGCAGGGTTTACAAAAAGGACGAAGAGGGTAAATTGAATGTAAACATAAGGTGGGAGGTTGTAGAAGTGGAGTGAGTTAAAAACTTCACCGTATATCACACAATTTTTTTTGGGTCACAAAATTGTGGCTACCAAGATCCAGGGCAGGGAACTCACTGAAGAATGGATTGCCGTGCAGTCCTTGGTCGCATCTGCGCAGAACATTGAAAAATGGAAATTGGGACAATTCCACATGTTCGCCCTTTGTTGTGGGCGAGCATCTGGACATTTTGGGAGAAGGACCATGAAGGATACTTTACAAAAAAACAACATATCAGTCTGCAGTCCGCATGTTTTCGTATGGTTCCCCGGTTTTGGAACGAAAATCAACATGTGACCTCAGAAAACAATAGGTTTTGCACCACCACCTCCTGCTGATTGCGTTTCGATTTTCGCCCCCTTTTTCATAGACAAAAAATAACACTTATGACTTATGACAATTTTTGCATATTTCCAAATATTTTGCGGTCTGTTTGCGGAGGGCCTGGAACAATGTGCGCTTCATTCTTTTGAACCTGACAATTTGACAACATACAAGAGCTCACTTGGGCCCCGATATTTTGTGGTCTTGAAAAGAACATGAAACAAACTGCGCAACAACCGTCCTGCTTTGCATAGAATGTTGGCAATTCTGCCCGCACATCCTTGTGCCGGGTGTTTTGTCCAATTTTCATCAATTTTCAATTTTATTCGCAAATTAGCGGCGGTGCCTATTTTTCCCAGTTCCCCCCGGGAAAGACACTTGAACGGACAGTGTTCCAGATGTTTGCAACAACTGTTCATTTGCAGTGACATGATATGTGACCGTGCGGTATGTATGGTATGTGTTTCGGCCTAAGAGGCGTATTTTGGAGAGAATGGTCATGCAACATGTCAAAACACCAACCAAATTTGCTGACTGACACAATGACCAAAACACATTCAAGTGTCACATGCTTGCATACGCTCAGAAGGTTTCGTTGTTGAACATCAAATTTGTAAAAAAATACTGTTCTTAAGGGTCCAATCCCATGTGTAGGTTCTAGTTTTTTCCTTGGCCGGGCGAATGATCCCTTGGCCATGGACTTCTCAGGTTCCGGCCCTCTGACGTCCCAGGTGCGGCAGCTGCTGCAAGATGGCCCGATGTTTCAATTCCTGTGCCAGCGCAGCTTCCACAACCATGCCGTGGACGGGGCTGTGACCCTGCCAGCGGTCGCTCCAATGGTGGAGGGTGTGATGAAATCTTTAGGCCGCCCGGTTTCGCCCGGAGAAGTCTATCGGGTGTGGAATGAACATTGTGATCCTGACATGCACCACATGTCGTTGGCGCACTTCGAACCTTTTCTGCGTGCTTTGCTGCAGGATTACCTGCAAAACGCAGATGTGCAAGCCGAGGACCATCGCCGCCTCGCAGTGACCCGACCGCTGCTGGAGAGCACTGGGTACCCGGAGATGGCCACGCTACGCAATGAGGAGCCGCAAAGCATTCGGGACCAGGAAGTGGTGCCCAGTCCCAATGCGCCACAATCTCCACCGCCGGCACCAGCGCCTGCCATGGAGGAAACACCCAGCCAGGAGCCAACACAACAGGCGAAGCAGCCGCAACAGCCGCAACAGCCGCTGCAAGGCGAACAAACCCAACCAACCCAACCAACCCAACCAACCCAACCAACCCAACCAACCCAACCAACCCAACCAACCCAACCAACCCAACAAACCCAACAAACACAACATCCCACTCCTCAGAGGGGTCGGAAAACCACACCCCCGCCGAAAGCTAAAGCAGATCCAAAACCTTTGAAAGATGCAGCAATTGCAAAAGCAAAACGGCCAACGACACCACAAAATAGCAGCAGATCAAGCAGCAAACCGCCAGCTCCACCCATTCAAATGCAAAGCAAACCACCTTCTTTCCTCAAAGATGCGTTGGATGAAGCCCATGGTCACTTAGTGCCCGAGACCAAGGAACTGCTCCCACAAGAGGAGCTCTCAAATGAAGAGCTGGATCACCAGCAGCCAGAAAGCCCTGGTGTTTTTGCCTCCGCTAGCGAAGCCTTGAGTCGGTTGGAAAGCATTTGCCAGGAACTGGGGGAGACTTTTTTTCTGGACCCAGATTTCGGTCCCACATCCGCGGACCCCACTGGAAAGAAGTCCTTACTTTCAGATGGAAGCCTTCCTGCAGAGGCGTTTCAAAAATTTCCGGGCCATGAGCAGGTGGCTTGGCACAGGCCATGTGAAGCATGGTCCAACAAACATCACTTTTGTGGTGAGTTTGCGGATGTTCGAACTGGAGTCTTTGGCAACGCTTGGTTTGTGGGGGCTTTGTGCTCGCTGTCCATGAGTGAGGACGAACTTTTCGGGCGCCCATCCGGATATGAAGAGCCTCTGGGGGTTTATCCAAGAGTGTTTTGGGACTCAGAATTCCGACGGAGAGGCTTGTACTGCTTCAAGTTCTCCAAGCAGGGCCAATGGAAATATGTCGTAGTTGATGACCGTTTGCCCTTCCATCGCAAAACTTCCCAGCCGCTGTTCTCCCACGCTGTTGGAATCGATTCCACACCACACGTTTGGATTGCCCTGATCGAGAAGGCCTACGCCAAACTTCATGGCGCCTACTTTTCCCTGTGGCTGGGTTTCGTGGATGATGCGCTGGAAGACTTGACTGGATGGCCTGCAGAAAAGCTCCAGATCTCCAAGTTTGGCACAGCAGAGGGGAAGAAGGATCCAGCAGCCTTGTGGTCCACCCTTTCGGACCTCACAGGGAAGTCGATGAAGTTGATGATTTGTTTGCGGGCTGATGCAGGTGGATCAGATGGCGACTTGGTGCATATCGACCCTCGGAGCATCCGCTTGGATGCACGCCCTGAGGCAGACTCCTTCTGCACCGGGATCTTCCGCAACTGGGCCTATCCCATTGTCAGCCTGCGCCAGGCTCCGGGCACGGAGGCCTTGCAGTTCGTGCGGCTCAGATCCTTCACGGGAACTTGGCATGGCCCTTGGGGGGATCAGGACCTGAACTGGAGCCAAGTGTCTCCAGAGTTGGTGGAACAACTGCACAGCCCGCCACCACATGGAGCTAGCCTCGTGTTCGCATGCCAACTGGGACAACAGGAGGATGGAGTTCACCCATCTATGTTGCGACCCATCATGCCATTTCAAAGCAGGCCGGAAGACTTGGCAATGGCCCATGATGGAACTTTCTTCATGCGGTTCGAGGATTGGATGCAGGTTTACAGCCATGTTCTTCTTCGGCATCAGCTGAATGGATGGAGCCGCATGCGGCTTGAGGGCTCCTGGATGTCCCACACTTGTGGTGGGACTCCCATCCCAGTGATGCAACCAGTGCTTGCAACCTTGGACAGCTGGGCCAGGAACCCTCAGTGTCTTCTAAGTTTGGAGGCAGATTTCGATGTGGAGCTTTGTGTCACGCTTCATCAGTTCGATGCGCGATTGAACAGTGCCTCGCCTTTTCCATTTGAAGATCAGTTGCGGCAGATCTTCCTCTGCATCATGCACATGGACGGCTCTGAGCGGCTGACGGTCTTCGACAAGAAGCGGATTGTGCGACACAACGGGGCCAGTGCAGCCACCCCTTTGAGTCAAAGACGGTCAGTGCTACTGCAAACCCAGCTGAAGAGCCCGGGACGCTACGCCATTGTACCCTCCATTTGGGAGCCTGAGTTGCCAAAGGGCTCTCAAGCTGCTTGGATGGCAGGATGATGCTGTTGTTTTGGGTGCACCCCCCTTGTGGGTGCCCTACGGTTCATGAAGAGATAAGCGACGGGTGGTTTATTTTGGGATGGTTGCTCAACCACTGGATTTTTACATGGATTGCCGTAGGGAGTGTCATTGCGTTGAAATCAGTGTTCTGGTTTCTCAATGAGATTCTTGCTGATCGCACCTTGAAGACATTGATGCTATCCAATACCTGGGCACCATGGGTAGGTTCATCACGCTGCCGCTCACTTTTGGTACGGTATAGTATGTTATTAGGCGGGGATATCATGTCATATGCACAGCCAGTCAACCCACCAAAAGAATCCCAAAGATAGGGCAGTTTGGTGTTCCAAACCCTTACAGCTGGAGTACAGTTTGGTGTTCGCAACTTGTCGCGAATTGTAAGCTTAGTCCCTGATCTCCACTCAATTTTTGTTGGATTACCTGCTTGCTTGAAGGTGTTTCATGATCGCATGGACCATAATGACATCCTTTGAAAATTCTCCGTGCATCACGGCATTCCTTTTTTGGAACTGAGGTTCCCTTTGTCTTGACGTTGCACCTGAATTGTGACGCCGAGAAGTTCTTTGTTGAAGCATCGGAGGCAGAAGGATGGGGTGCCAATGCAAAAAGAAGGGACATGTCTTTTGCGGCTTTGTTGAGTTGAGATTACTGGCATGATAATATTTGTGACCAATGGTTTGGCGGGATGACTAGATTTTTCTAATATCCATTAGGAGTCGTTATATATAACTAACTGATTTTTGAGATGTGGCGATGTCACCTTGGAAAGCTGAATTGGACATCTTGAACGACAATTTTCCAAACCGGGTCTTGCTGATTCCACTTTGGATTTCAGTAAAGTCACTGACAGATGGTCGCGTGTGACACATATACATGCTACATACACAGGTCACTGACCTCCTAAAATCGCTTGCTTTCAGCCAGGAAAAATCCAACGTCTGAATTTCCAGGTTTCTTCCTGAGGCCTCCCTGGATTTTTTGGATCTTGGCTCAGTTTCCACGGAGCCAAAGGGGTCCGTGGCCATGTCGGATGCCGATGTCTCACCAGACGCAGGGGTCTCCCAGGAGGTTCCGCCCAAAGCCAGCGATTACGCCCAGGGCTATGCAGCTCGGACCTTCAGGAACTGACCAAGCCAACATGGCAATGTTTATAAGTTTATATAATATGACAATGATGAACATGTGCCAATTTTTGGGGAATAAAACATCCTCCTTGAAGTTACGAGTACCAAATGAAGGGCCTAGTGACCTCCTTTTTAGGAGGCATTTCGTACACTTTTGAAGGCATTTTGTACATATTTTAGCTCGTTTTTTTGTCCATAGACATTTTGTACAGGGTATTTTGGCTTCAAGCACCTCATTTGGAACACCCTACAAAGACCCATTTTGTACACAAATTAACGTCGAAATACGTCGAATCAACAATCCCCATTTTGTACAGAGATTGCATCTGGGGGTTTGGGCAAACCACTTTGTACACATCCAAATCATTCCAAATCGACATGGTGAGCCTCATTTCGTACAGGAACCATATTTTTTTCAGCACCCTGTAGGTGTACAAAATGGCACTCCCAGTTTTGTGGACTTTGTGACGGCAACTTTCCAACAGGGGTCCCCTACCATTACATGTGTTCCCAATAAGTTTATATTCATAGCATTTACGTGTTTGTGGCCCTCAGATAGCACATGGACTGTACATGACTGTACAAAATCGTACTTTAGGTGGTTGACATGGTGACCTTGGTCTCTCCAAAATGTACAAGGGGTGTGTACAGAATCAGGGCATTTGTTGGAGTTGAAATGGTATTGGTGCCATGTCATTATGTACAGAAATCATCCAAAAAGTTGTTCATGTGAGCTCTTTCTGTGCCTGGGGTTGGTAACCACTATTTTGTATTCAACAAATGTTAAAAATACCTTGTGCACCATCATTCTGTAAGCTGTTTCTGTACCAAATCAGGGGGCATTTCCCCCAGGCTAAATTCCAAGGGGGATAATCAAACAATATATGATATAGACATACTATGTTTCGGGGGTATCTTGGAGGGTCAAGTCAGGTTTCAGCATGTGAAGGGTGTGGGTAACGTTCGAACATTATACCAGTAGTACCCGCACGAGGCGGGGCGGAAGTTGCCTTAAAGATATATATAAGACCTTTCTCATCTATAGAACTTGCCTGCGCCGTGCGCCAGCCAAGCCGGTGCGTGCGTGCACTCTGCGAAACTGATGTCTTGTTTCACATGTCACATTTGAAGCTCCACGTCACACTTCACACTTGACAGTCTCCACACTCCACACTACACACTGCACTCTTCACACTGCACTCTGCGCACTGCGCACTCCACACTTCACACTTCACACTCCACACTTCACACTCCACACTTCACACTGCACGCTTCCCACTGCACACTCCACACTTCACACTTCACACTCCACACTTCACACTTCACAGTCCATACTTCACACTTCACACTCCACACTTCACAGTCCACACTTCACACTTCACACTCCACACTTCACACTGCACTCTTCACGCCCCACACTTCACACTGCACTCTTCACACTCCACACTTCACCTCATCTGAGCTCTTCTCACCTTATCCCAGCTCATCTCTTCTCATCTCATCTCTTCTCATATGTCACCTAAGCTTTCATGAATCACTTCCCAGTACTACTACCAAGGAACTTGCATGCGCCGTGCGCCAGCCAGGCCCGTGCGTGCGTGCTTTGTGCGAAGCTGTTGCAGTGTTGCTGTCCAAGAACATGACCTGCGCGCGACCCCGGTAGAATGCAAACACTTTCCTCACACTTCACATTGCACCAAAATTGAGAAAATCTGCTGACAAATCACTTTCGCAGCCTTGATGCAGCCATTCCAACACGATTTACGATCTTCAGCTGCAAAAGACAATAGTATTACGCATGCAGCCGCTGCACCAAGCAACCTTGACGCAGCCACTACAATGCGATCTGCAGAGACTGAGTTGCAAAGCACAATAGAACTACGTGCAATGGCGTCGGAAATTGCAGCTCCAAAACCGGATCTCGACGCCAAAGCGACAAAAAGACGATTTTGAAGCGAAAAGGAATTTTAAAAGGAAAATTATTAGCGCCAAAATTGAGAAAATCTGCTGACAAATCACTTTCGCAGCCTTGATGCAGCCGTTCCAATACGATTTACGATCTTCAGCTGCAAAAGACAATAGTATTACGCATGCAGCCGCTGCACCAAGCAACCTTGACGCAGCCACTACAATGCGATCTGCAGAGACTGAGTTGCAAAACACAATAGAACTACGTGCAATGGCGTCGGAAATTGCAGCTCCAAAACCGGATCTCGACGCCAAAGCGACAAAAAGACGATTTTGAAGCACTTTTTAAAAGGAATTTTAAAAGGAAAATTATTAGCGCCAAAATTGAGAAAATCTGCTGACAATTCACTTTCGCAGCCTTGATGCAGCCATTCCAATACGATTTACGATCTTCAGCTGCAAAAGACAATAGTATTACGCATGCAGCCGCTGCACCAAGCAACCTTGACGCAGCCACTACAATGCGATCTGCAGAGACTGAGTTGCAAAACACAATAGAACTACGTGCAATGGCGTCGGAAATTGCAGCTCCAAAACCGGATCTCGACGCCAAAGCGACAAAAAGACGATTTTGAAGCACTTTTTAAAAGGAATTTTAAAAGGAAAATTATTAGCGCCAAAATTGAGAAAATCTGCTGACAAATCACTTTCGCAGCCTTGATGCAGCCATTCCAATACGATTTACGATCTTCAGCTGCAAAAGACAATAGTATTGCGCATGCAGCCGCAGCACCGAGCAACCTTGACCCAGCCACTACAATGCGTGTCGCAGCATCCCGTAGCAAACCTGCACCTATCTACGGACGTGGCAACATCAAATGACGACAATGAAGCAGCCATTCCAGTGCAATCTGCAACTAGAGATTCAAGAACCGCATGGAACTACGCACGCAGACACAACCACTCGTTGCAAAACACATAGGAGGAACAATTCGCGCACAAAACGACCGCAGCCGCACCCGTCGCACAGACGAGGTACCTTTCATCGTCGGCTGCTGCCACTTTACACGGAAAAACGCAAGGTTTGGTGCTCCGGCTTCCTCCCCAAAACATAGCCCATGCAACATTCATGCAGCCATTACAATGCGTTTCGCAACATCCCGTGGCAAACCCGCACCTATCTACGCACGTGGCAACATCAAATGACGACAATGAAGCAGCGATTCCAATGCAATCTGCAACCAGAGATTCAAGAACCGCATAGAACTACGCACACAGGAACAACCACTCGTTGCAAAACACATAGGAGGAACAATTCGCGACAGAAACGACCGCAGCCGCAACCGCCGCACAGACGAGGTACCTTTCATCGCCGGCTGCAGCCACTTTACGCGGAAAAACGCAAGGTTTCGTGCTCCGGCTTCCTCCCCAACACAAAGCCCGTGCAACATTCATGCAGCCATTCCAATGCGATCTGCCACCACAGCGTCAAGAAACGCATAGAACTACACACACAGGAACAACCACTCGTTGCAAAACACATAGGAGGAACAATTCGCGACAGAAACGACCGCAGCCGCAACCGCCGCACAGACGAGGTACCTTTCATCGCCGGCTGCAGCCACTTTACACGGAAAAATGCAAGGTTTCGTGCTCCGGCTTCCTCCCCAAAACATAGCCCATGCAACAGTCATGCAGCCATTCCAATGCGATCCGCACTCCCCTTCCTCACCACTCCCCTTCCTCACCACTTCCCTTCGTCACCACTCCCCTTCCTCACCACTTCCCTTCGTCACCACTTCCCTTCGTCACCACTTCCCTTCGTCACCGCTTCCCTTCGTCACCACTTCCCTTCGTCACCACTTCCCTTCGTCACCAATCCCTTTGTGATGTATTATTATGTAATGTACAGTCGCGCACCACCCTTCATCAAGGTCGATCCTTTTGTGATGTATTGTTATGTAATGCAAAGTCTCACACCACCCTTCATCAAGGTCAATCTTTTTGTTATGTATTGTTATGTAATGTAATGTCTCACACCACCCTTCATCAAGGTCAATTCTTTTCTGATGTATTGTTATGTCATGTAAAGTCTCACACCACCCTTCATCAAGGTCAATCTCTCAATCGCGCACCACCCTTCATCATTTCAAGTCTCAGAATTCTATTTGTCCGTAACACGGAAGTATTGCTTCCCAACTTCCTTTGATAATTGAATAGTATTCAATATTTATACTATATATATTTACAAATCATTCATCCAGTCGAACTCTAACCAAAATGGTTTAGAGTACGGCCTTTTTTGGAAGGTCCCAAATTTTGGCGACATTGTCATAGGTTTTGGATGGCTGAGCTATGGGTACCATCGGCGGGCCTCAGGTAGGGTACATCTATGAAGATGCCTTCAGGGAACTTTACGCGGAGAAATCTGTTGAAGCCGAACCTGACCCAGCAGAAGCAGCTCCTGAGGGTCCGGCGCAAAGTTGCATCAGGGATGTGGGTCGTATTTCTACTGGAGCATGGTCAAACCGAATATTGTAGTTACTTTCATAAATGAGGCGGCTCCAGACTGGGGGAAAAAATTGAGTAGGGGATCGTAAGGGTCTAATACCTTACATGTGTCGATTGTTTTTGAGTACTTCAGTGGTATGACATGAATGGCAAGTGTTTTAGCCACTTCGCATGAGACCTACTCCCGGTGATGAAAGTCAAGGCGTTTTGAGTTTTTGTAGCCTCCAGGTGCAGTTTTTGTACCATCCTGACTCCCAACCAATGCTTCCAGGGTGCGCTGAGGTGTGGAAGATCCATCAGCTGCAACTGGACCTTTTGTACGGGATGATGGCGAGATCGATCTCAACAAGGAGCTAGCGAAGCCAAACCAGCATGGCCGCATGGCCCATGTTCTGAGGATGCCTTGATATGTATGCTGAGTATATCTGAGTTGACTGTCATATAAATAATTATATATATATATGTATATATATGTATGTATGTATGTATGTATACATGAAACTAGCTTGAGATGAGGGAACTCCTATGCCGCGTGGACTACCTTGAAAGATTTGCTTGAATTATTTTTGCTCAACGAGGGCCCCTTTGAGAGCCGAAAGAGAGCTGCACCATGTTAATTCACTCAGATACGATGATGTGTATTATGCATATACTGTAAATAAATAGATAAATAAAATAAATAAATAAATAAATAAATATATATATATGCATATATATATAAAGTATATGTATGTGTATCCGTACCTGTATATTCTGTATCTGTATATGTATAGCGAAAAAAACACTGTGACTCCAAACATGTGAAGCCCTCGCTTGCAGGAGGCAGATGAGATCAAGGCCATTCAGGAGCAGGTGGGCATCGCTTCCACTTCCATGACATGATTACGGAGGTTTTAATGGGAAAATATGTGAAAATCATCTATAAATGGAAATGGTATGAAAATGGTGGATTTTCAATTGCAATGTTTCATTACAGATGATTCTCAATACAGGTTATTTCATTTTTAAAATTGAAAACCCACCATTTCATTACAGAACAAATTCAATTGCAGATTATTAGACATTAAACCATACTGGTTTGGGATACTTCTTGACGCAGCCCAGATTGACGCCCTAGCGGAAATATCAATCTAGGGGGGTTCTTAGGTTATAGCTGGATGACTGAATCTGAAGCAAGCCTGGCTTATTTAGCAACAAGCAATCCAACGTCTGATTGGCGCTTTTCATTTTCTCTTGAGTTCCTTCTGGGCCCGGCTGCGCCGTGGCGTTTCGCCAGGTGGTCTCAGAGGAGGAACGGCTTCAACGGATCCAGCAGCTGCTCCATAGCAAGATTGATGAAGCCAGGGAGGGCGACCAGCAGGCGCTGCTGACAGATGAGGGCTGAAGTGGCTGAAGGGACTGAGAAACTCGAAATAGATGCGGATGATGGGGATGTGTTTTTCCCCCAAATTGGTGGATGGTGATGCCCATGATTTTGATGATGGCAGAACCAATTTTCTGCTAGGCAGCAGTGACAATTTGTGATGTTTCTTGTTTGCTCCGTACTTTTCCACCCAACAGCCAACGATCACTTTGGATGATTCATCGGAAATGGGCTGATAGGGCCATACCCCAATGTCACTAGCACCGCCAGGAAGCCCAAGAGCTTCTGGAGCACTGGGGTTTGGTGATGCGGGAGCAGCTCCCTGTGCCGGAGAGCCACTGGGCAAAATGGGGGATACTCTGTGATACATAAGTTTCTAGCAATTTCCATGGGGAACGTGAGCTTTTAAATCATGGGATTTTGGGGTGTCCAATTTTGAGACATACCCCAATGATCCCCAATGGGAAGATTTAGATGTTGCTTCAAGCCAATCTAATGGTGGAGATGATGAGTTACGGTAGGGATAGAGAATGATAGAGCAATACTCGTAGCTGGCAAGCAGATGGACAGAAATATCATGACATATAGAATAGCTAAACTTTATCAGTATGTGTCAGTACTATAGGTGTATATACATATATATATATATTATGTATATATATATATAGCCAGCCAATCTGTTGGGGTGAGCAATCTGGACGAGCCGAGGCAAGCTGAAGCAGATGTTAGATCGTGATCAGTTAGAGCGCGAGCAGCTCATAGTGCCGTCACGAGCTGAGAAACAGTGAAGAAGCACAAGCAGATGGAGAGAATGAGATTTCAGTATTGATTGATACAACCAGTATATCGTGGGGATCTAGCCAATCATCAGTGGTGCCATCACTCTCCAAAAGTGAAGTAAATTGTCAAATTGAGGGAGATAGAAACAATCACACCAACAGCGGACAAATCCTGGTGGACATCAACCAAAATTCTGGAGGGACATTTTGGATCATTTTTTGGGATGTTTAGATTTGGGGCAGCCATGGATACAGATTCAACTGGCCCTTAATATACAAGGGCCGTGCACCCACTGTGTTGCCTGGGACACCACATCCTTATGTTTTCCCCTTGCACGCGCAAAGTTCGTACTGCCAAGGCGCGGTATGATGGAAGACATGGAGAGATACTACGACATAAAGAAGGGCACCATCCCTCAGCATGACAATTTGTTGGCGATTTCCAAGCCAGAGGACCCTTAGATTTAATGTCAGTTGGCCAGAGTTTGAGTCATCAAAGAATGCTCTTCTCCCTTGGAACCACAGGGCAGCTTTGTTCCCCAACAGCGGAAGGTAACGGGATCTTCAGCCCAGAATAGCTCCAGTGTGCACTGGTGCAGGCGCCAGGTCAGGTTCAACGAGGTTCCGGAGAAGGTTCCGAAGGTTCGGTGCAGAGCCAGGTGAGGTTCAACAGGGTTCCGGAGAAGGTTCCGGTGAAGGTCCAGGAGGCTTAAGTGTGAGGTTCAACAGGGTTTCGGGACCCTAGTTGTCAATCAAACAATGGCTTGGCTTGACCAGCTTCAACCAGCTTCAACCAGCTTCAGCCAGCTTCAACCAGCTTCAGCCAGCTTCAACCAGCTTCAACCAGTTACAGTTACTGTAGCAGAATTAGCAAACTGCTTCGTTACCATTCGTTACCAAGTTGGTGGCCCGTTGAAGCCGTCGGGTGCAGTTGCACCTCCACGGCAGGAGCCGAATCATTTCAAGATGACAAGATCGCAGAAGCTCAGAGCAGATGCAATGCAGGCGTTGCGTGCTGCCCCGGTGCCCTCCAGACTGGGACTTCGAGGTGTTGATATGGATTAAATTGGATTAAAACGTATTAATGTTGTATGCTGAATAAGCAAGACTCTCTTTGGGGATTTCGCCAAATTCGACCCATCTTTTTGCGTCTTTTTCCTACCTTGCTCAAGTTCTCTTTTCGCTAGCTGCACATGGCGCGCACATCTTTCTTTGGGCGGTTATATGAAATTGGTTTGTTGAAGGTGAAGCCAACCCTCACTGAAGAGCAGAGAACTGCCATTGCTGGTGAGTTGGAGGAGACGATTGTGGGCTGTGGATGGCTGTGGACGGCTGTGCCGTGGGGTGTGGTGGTTTTCCGTTGAGTAAATCCGAGTGACAAAGTGATTCTGAGGATTTGAAACCAAAATCAAACCGAGAATTGCAGACAGCTATGGCAGCTATGAGCAGGAGCGGCTTCGCAAGCGGCCACGCATGCCAGCCGGGCTGAGTGCTGATCAGAAAGCCAAGAACCGGGAGATAGTGAAAAGGATGCAAATGAAGGCTGGTTGAACTCTGGGATGCCGCGTCCCGGCAGTTGGCAAGTTAGTCTAGGTATGTTTGTGCAGCATGTTGCCCCGAATTCAAGATAGATTTAGAAAGCAGCAGCATTGGGCATAATCCAACAATATCAAACAATCAAACCATGATTTAGTACCCCATGTTCCTTCGCCTTTCCAACTAGGATGTCTTGAGGATACACCAACGGGTTGTATGACTAAATCAGTTCCTAACGGTCCTAGCAGTCTTAGCTTGTGGCTTCATCCCAGAAGTGCTTTGAATTGGAACGTTGATGTGAGTGCCAGGTGAACTTCCTCAAGAATCCTCGCTTTCTTGCCGATCGAGGTGGCAAAGATAAGGGCGAACCTTGCCCCTTTTGGCTCCTCAGTTGACAGATGTCATGTCCCAGGCGATGTCACAATTATCGTGCTGTAATGCGTAGGATGGCTGGAAAAGCATAAGATTAAGAGGCAATCATTCCATCAATTTAGTTAGGATTGCTATGGCAGAGATTTGCAGAGCCCAAGACTGTTGAAGATACTTGCGGATCGAACTTCATGCCTTGGCTCTTCGCAATTCTTGGCACATCTTGGCACATCTTGGCACCTAGGTTCACACCAGATGTAGTTCTCTTTCGCAACTACGAGATAGGCGGACTCTATCAGATCCAGGCCCTGGCCCAGCAAGTAGCAAGACAGATGAAATGCGATGGAAGCGACATGAAGCGACCCCAAAACAACATAAAACAACCTCGGACGACCACGGGAGCATCGTTCCACACCAGCACAGAACCAGAGCCATCCGTGGCTTGATGTGGCTCGTTTATCTTTTTTGTTTGTCAGGTGGAGTTCCGCAATTGCACTGGAATTAGCAGACGACTTCGGGTTCTCCCTTGCAAAAGTGCGGCCTTTTCCATCAAAGAGCTGCACTACGACAAGGACCACGAGCCCAACATATGGAATACACTCTGGTAGATGAGATGATGATATATAAGGGCTTCGAAATGATATTGCTGGGACGGATTGAAGACGCAACCCCCCATGTGCAATCCTGCAGCGGCATGTGAGAGAAAACAACTTCTCACACTCACACTAAAGCATTCCCAACCTGCCTCTTTCGTGTGCTCACACCCACACCTATGCATGTTTGAACGGCATTAAACCGCCACAGTCTGGCATTCCTGATTCATCCTGATCCATTGAGGCAGTCTGGGACATGCATGGGTCAGAAACGTCCAGACATGTCCAGGCACATCCAGACGTAGATGTGGACACAGACACCCACAGAGCGCAATCATATGTCCACAAACTATCACAAACTGAGGACTTGGACTTACTGTACTTTTTTTTTTGGGGGGGGGAGATGGACAGAAATCAACAATTATGTTAAATACTGGTACGTATCTATGCATTTCATAGGATTATACACAAACCCGTTTTAGTGGAAACCATGGCCATGTCACACCAGTTCAAACATGTCACAACTATCGCCATCAAAAAGCCATAATGAAACCCAAATAAACTACAAGAATTTAAGAGTATATTCAGAGTATATTCAGAGTATATTCAGAGTCAAGTGCCGCAAGGGGATGATTTCTTTCTACCCCCCGGATTGGTGAGGAGCTGAACTCCCAGCGCCCCGAGCTGGTGGGCCTCGATCCGCTGGCAGCTGTGGTGGCCCCGGGCTTGGCGGCCCATCTGGTGGTGTGACCTGGCAGTGTCGGCGTCGGATGGTGTCGGTGGGGAAACAGCTGGGACATCCTGGGACCCGAATACCATCCTTTGCAGCTTTTGCTAAGTGCCGTTTGGATCCGTTTGGATCCATTGTATTCCGCTGTAGTTTTTGGACTAAAACATGGCGCCCAAGTGCTGCCAGGCAATTTGCACCCAGCACGCTGAATGATGAGAACGACTGCATCACAGTGTGCACGGAAATTGGTGACTTCGAGCTTCCGTTGTTGTCCAGAAGAGAGCAGCCAAGTCTGAAAGTTGCAGATCCTGTGGATTGTGGATGCATGCTGGCAGGCCATGGTGCAGAACAGACGCGGTGACATAATGTGACATATAGAGAGCAAATGAGAGCGTCTTGTGAAGAGATGATGATCATGGAGCTTAGGTTCCTCCTCAAAACCATCTGGTACCCGGTGCCTAAAGTCACTATTAGATTAAATCACTGCAGCTTGTCATTTTTGTGGGTGTCCCTCCAGGCAACAATATCGTTGAAATGGTGCGAATTCAAAACTCCGGCGGGGAGGGTGCCTTTCGGCTGATTGTGAACGAAGACGATCCGCCTGAGGACTATTTTTACGAGACCTTTCCCAACACGGACTTGAATTTGGTGGTGGGATCTTTTTCGGTTTCCCCTGCGTCGTTTTACATGGATGCCAATTCCAGCATGGATTTGCGGGTGCGCTTTGATGCCGACAAAGTTGGACATCACCGGTGCCCGTTGTTTGTTGAAGGTGACAATGGTGAAAGAACAGCGCTGAACATCGTGGCGGTGTGCGATGCCATTCGCTTGGAAATGGTTCGATGGCCCACTCTCCAAAAGGACCTGAAACCCATGATTTGTGAAGATGGCACATCTCCCTGGCAGTTGATTCCCTGGCGATTGGATTGGCTGAAGCCTGGGACCCAGGTGGGTCACATGGCCCAGCAACTAGGACTTGTCGAAGGTCGACTTGCTTTCCCGAAGGTCGACTTGCTTTCCCGAAGTATATTTGTATGATTGTTTATGTAGTTTAATTCCCCATTAGTTTATCCACCAAGCATGTAGCAATATGTATCATATATATACTAGCTAGCGAATTTGCGGGGACTTTTAGTGTTTTAAAGCTTCTTGAAGCTTCTAAGGGGGCTCTAAAAGCCAACAAGGCAGACGATAGAGATTGCCAACGGTGGTTTCATGCCAATGCGCGTGGATTGGGCTTTAGCCCAGCCCCCCCGGCAGTTCTCCGCCCGCCTGGCCGTGGGCTCGCTGAACCGCTTGTCGGATCGGCTGATCAGCGAGATCCACGACTGGAGCGTTCACCTGCCCAGGACGCACAGCTCTCCATCGTGTCCCTTCAGGGTGGAGCCATCCTCCACCACCATCAAGCCCTTTACCAGGCAAAAATTCACCTTCAGCTTTCATGCACATGGCCCTGTTGGCACCCAATCTTCCGTTTTTGCATATTTGGTGGCCAGAGAGTTGCCGGACAGCACGGCTTGCATCCTGCACTACAAAAAGCTGCTGGAATTGCAAAGTGAGATGCAGCCCGATGATAAATCTTATTCTGCTGCCTTGCCTCTCTTTGGAAGTATCGTCAGCCAGCCTTTTGACAGAAAGTTGAAACACAACGGCTGCACTGATCCTGTGGAATTGAAAGTGGCAGATCCAAAGGAAACTTCGGAGTTTTTTCTTTTTTTTTTTATTGTTCCCAATTTCTTTCTTAAAGGAATGTTGGAAGGTTGGGGCACACTCAGCACGCGAGATAGGCGAGACCCCTGCAGGACTGCGCGGTGAGCCGCGTGATTACTGCCGTTTCCTTGCAGGGTCGCAGCTGTGGACCCACCATCTCAGTGCTTCCGCGCGTCATCGCACTCCCTGGGGACGTGTTGCCCTTCATCCCAACAGTGCGGGAAATCAAGCTCCGCAACTCGGGGTACTATGCCTCCTATTTCCGGGTGAGATTGACCTCCACCATGCATGCAGCCGATGCCAACTCCATAGACCCCCTGTGGATTGTGTCGGTTCCAGAGGTGGGCGTCAAGCCGGAAGCTGCGGAGTCCAACCCACGGGTGGATCCCACGTTGGAGGAGATGAGGATGCAAGCCAGTCGCTTGGCCAAATCTTGGCCGCCGCTGCCACCGGAACCGGGGTTGCCTGGTGCCTCGCAGCTGCCGGGCTACGGAGCCTTGGCTTCCTGTGCTGTGGAACCACATGAGGGTCGCATCCCGCCGGGTGGTGTGGTGACCATTCGGGTGACCCTGCGAGCTGTGCACGAATGTGATTTGGATGGGCAGCTGGTGATTGATTTGCCGCTGAATGCTGAGTGCGCTGACCCGGCAGCTGCCCCGCTGAAGGTGTGCCTGCTGTTGACTTTGGTGGGACCAGATATTTCAAGATATCTTGACATGTGCAGAATCTTTTTCTAGATTGAAAGTGGTGCCAAACAAATCCAAACAATAGCCATATCATGGAGGTCCACTTTGGCCCCAGTGGGTCCCTTCTCCAATCCCGTCCAACCCCGTCGAACCAGTTTCAACTATCAGGTGGGGATTGCGGCAGCTGTCCGGTCGCCCCGGCCTGAAATTCGTAGCCGGGCGATTTTGGATTACGGCGTGGCCACTGGGCAGTAAGATGAAACGACTCATTTGGGAAGGCTTCCAGCAGGATAGGTGGTTGAATGATATGGAGTGGGGGAAGCTGCTGCCATGTTCAATAGGAATAAGATGGAATAAGACGATTTCTAAATCTCAATGAGCGCAATCAGCATCAATCAACACCATCAAAATTGTTGCATAGCTAGGTACTGCTAGGTGATGATGAATGTATTCACGTAGGTGCCAACATCGTCCAACATAATGATTCACACGTATGCTTTGTTATCATTATTGTTATTGTTGCTATTATATGGTATTATTATATGTATTATCATCATTGTCAATTGTTATAATTGTTAATATTACTTGTATCAGTAGAATTATGCTTATACTGTTTGCCAATATTTACTATACTGTATTTACTATTTTTTTCAGGTTTAGGATTTTCTAACTTACATTTCATGAAAAAGTTCACGTAGACAGACAGATGGATGGTTGCATCGATTCAATATGATTGAATCTGATTGAACACATATCTACAAAATTAATCAAAATTATATCCTGAGGCGCCATTCCATTCCCAGGCATTTTTCCGTGAACTGCATTCCTCCAGCGTCACTGTGTCACCTTCAGGTCCGAGCTCATGCGCGGCACAGCCTGAAGGTGGAGCTCAGCAACCCCACTGAAATGCCGATGCTGCTCCAGTTGCGGCAATTCAAGGCACCTGATTTGTTATGGGTGTTATGGTTAAGGCATGTTAAGGCATGTTACCGTAGTAAGTTCTTCATGACTCTTCATGGCTCAAGAATTTTCATCCATTTTCCAGGGCCTAAGACATGCCAGTTTTCACCAATTGCGGGGATTTAAGCAACAAACTGTTGATTTTATACAGCAAATTTGGTGACCGTAATTGTCACCAACAGCAAGTTAACCAACATGAAAGTGACAACATTTGATTTGGTTTCCAAAAGGCGATGGGAAGAGACCAAGAACAACGCACATTGCAACAAACAATCCCAATAACAATGGGCAATGAAACAACATAAGCAGATGCTTATGTGATCTATTGTGATCTTATGTGCAAGCAAGTGCAAGAGCCAAGTTCAGTGGAGCCCAAAGCTCCAGGACAATGCAAGGAACCACGAGTTTCCGGTGGAATCACACCGGGAGGTGGTGAATTTATTCTTGGAAGCTGTGAACAAGAAGTCCCGCGAGGGATATGCAGAGATAGCATCAGATCAATATGTCGAAATACCAGTGCAGCCCTGGGTACATTCCAAGAGTGGATGTTTGGACAAGAGCGGGCGACGGAAGTTTGGATCCAATCAGAAGCTTGCATGCAACTGTCATCAACTGTCTTGTCTTCATTTGTGGCTTCGTTTGAAGTGAAAGCGATTGAGGACTGGAGTCTGTTTTGTCATTTGGCAACCGCAACTCTGGCAGTGATTCAAGCCATCTCAGGTCTGGGGAAGTGGATGATTCGGTGTACGTGGGAGGAGTACCAGATGAAGAGGACTTGAACGGTCTGATGTGAGTTTATTGGAATATAAATATATTCGGAATATTTGGAATACCGTGCTGTGACAATCATGCAGAATACCGTGCTGTGACAATCATGCATCACGCGAAAGAGAGCTTGACAAAGATCGGAGATGTGGTTGGAAAGGTAGAAATCCTGGTAGGAGCTCCAAATTTGGATCATGTTGGGATGGTTGAACAGTAGAGAAGACTTTGGGGATCCATTGCCACTACATCGTTGGGCCACAGCCACATTGGGGTTCCTTGACAATAAGGACTCCCGATATCACCCAAATTAGTCATCCATTTTCAACCATACCCATTTACTCATTTCTGGTTGATAAAATCCTCTAAAACCATCATTGTGGTTGGTTGAATATGTTGAATCACAAAACCATGACTTGGAGTATGCGCCACTATCATTTTCCATGATCATTTCCCCACTTTATCATGGGGATCCACGAATCTTGAGACAAACAAATATTCATCATGGTATTGGTCAGATCCTCACTTTTGATGATTAAATCCTCATTGTGGCAGGTTGAACCCATACTCATACTCTTCATGGTTAAATCATGCTGAATCCCCATTTTTCCTGGGAAAAATTATGGACAACATGGTAACTGGCTGGTAAATCCGACATCGAAAACAGTCGAAAATGTCAGGACTTCGTCTTCCACCCAGGCTTCCTGGCGCTGTGGCCCGGGAAGACGGGTGAGGTGGAGGTGACGCTGCGGAGCCGTGGCGTGGGCAAGTACAGTGCGCTCTTGGAGGATGGATTGGATGGATTGGATGGATTGGGCATGACTTGGCGGAGTCGAAATTTGCAGGAAAAATCGCCTACGAATGGGGGACTGTTTATTTTTAGGGTTCCTTTTGATCTTTTGGGAATGTAGTATGGCTGTTGATGGATGAACATCGCACTGTGGCAGGCTGTGGGCTTCAATTCTCTGCACGCGCAGTGTTTGGAAGTGTTTGCTTCCGTGCAACTCCCGTTCCCCAGTCGCAACAGGAGTACGATGGATTATTTGATACTGGTGACAGTGGCAGCGAGAACAGTTTTAGGCTTTAGGGATGCGGCCCGTCAGAGTACGAAGCCGAGGCTTGTCCGGATCAACACACATCATGCCCCTCTGCAGCACTGAAGGATGCAACCGTTCATTATTCCGCCTTGCCTTGGGTGAATTTTCGTGCGACCCCCAAGTTGGTAGATGAACATCCCAACATAGTCCATGCCACTATCCGACCAGGGGAAGACGGGCAAGACAGTAAAACGAAACCTGACCTGCGCCCACCATCGCCCACCTTCGTTTGGCCTGCCGCAAGATTCTTCCCTTTGATTTGTCAATGATTGAAGCTTCCAAGGCGCACTTCCCGGTCACATATCTCAGGAGCGCTTCTCCCAACATAATGTGGATCTGTTGAAGCATGGTGGCCCTGGTGGCCCCAAGCAGGTTGGTCACTTGGTTCCCTGAAATGGACCATCAAATGGTCAAGCTTTGCAGATCCTAAGCGGAGATACACGCAGCAATGGCCACAGGACTGCGTCTGCACCCATGGAAGTCGAACTGCGCAATGAGTCGGAAATGCCTGCGAACTTCAACTGGAACATACCTGTGAACATGGAAGCATGCCACTTGGTGAGAAGATGTGAGAAGGTTGCCAGGTTGATCTCACTTCTGTCGCGATGTTTTGGGTCGCGGAAGTTGCTTGCAAGATCCAGTTACGCCATAAATTCAGGCAGCAAACGCGCCCAGAAGCCGAGGTTTGGAATGCCAAATTCAGCCAGTGCAGGCAGGATGTTGATGGCGCCGGAGGGGTGGCTTGGATCGGCTTGGCATCATATCACTTGTGCTATGCGTTGCCCCTGCCAGGGACATATTCCGCCCAGAGGAAGGCAGCTATGCACGGTGATTGCGGTGCCATCCAATCTGGTGGAAGACGGAGGTCCGCCGCATGCTGTTTTCTTATTGCTTTCTCCTGTTCGGCTTCAGTGTTCTCGGCATCTCACATTTTATCATAATTCAATATAATTCATCTAATTGGCGCGGAACATTTTCTCCGCGACAGGCAGAGCATGCTTGCCATGTCAGCTCTTTGTTGAAGAAATCCTGCAGCCCTTGGAGCTTCTCGGTGTGAAACTGCAATTGGCATAGGAAAGACCCAGCACTAGCTAGCATGTACTAGCTACCGGCAAGAATGTAGTAAAGAACATGAAGATTTTACTATGATTTGCTGATTTACGTGCCTGCTGTTCATGGTCCATTTTGCCACTAAGAACTTAACATGATTTACTAGGCCTCGGCTGCTATTGGCAGGTTGCGCGTCACTGCCGTGGTCTACGGATGTGAAGTGGACTATGCTGTGGTAGAGCCTGGTGATTTACCCCCAGAGATTGTGCTACAGCCCCGGCAGCCAGGGGAATCTGCCTGTGATCCCAGAGGGACCTACATGATCACCACAGGCCGTGCGCCTCGAAAAATGCCCATTGTGGACTTTGGGAATCTGCCACTACAAAAGGCCAAGGTGACGCATGTGGTGCTCTACAATCGAACGGGCATTGCCACGCCTTTCAGCTGCTGGGCTGATTTACACGGCGAACTGTTGAGATACCATGAGATACCGTGTCGCTTCCTGTAGTAAGATATACAATGATATACAAGTTACAAGATGTTACAAGTAGTAAGTAATCCTCGATGATTTGACCTTGTGGCCTCGTAGAACAGCAGCATCAGCAGCTACATAAATCGACATACAACGAACATCAGTGAACACAGGTCAGCGAGTGGTCAGCAGGTATCACTTGAGAGTCACGCACTCTTTCGGGACAAAGGATGACAAAGGATGACACAGGTTGACAAAGTCCATCCATGCCCATCCAATGTACCCAAAGGATCCCGCTTGAGTTGAGCCATAGCCACATGGATGGCACTGGGCTGAGGTGCAAAGATCGAGAAGAATCCGGCCTTTGATCCTCTGGTGAAGGGCAGAAAGATTGGTGACTACCTGGATGCGGCCACTCGCATGTATGCTCTCATCAATCAATCAGGCAGGGGCATGCTGGAGCCATTGCCTTTCAACATTAGTGGCATATAAAGGGATATATAACACATAAATATAAAATAATATAAATATAATCATAAATAAATAAATAAATAAATAAATACATTATATATATATATATGTATACATATGTATGTATATATATATATTTGTGGATCAGAATTGGGAGCCCAATGATTAGCCTGCAAGTTCGGTCATTCGGTCATGGAAGACTAGCTAATTTTTAGATGTTTTCATGGTAAGTTTTGGTAAATGATGTTCATCCAAGAATTTGATTGATTTCAACTTGTGGCCACATTTCCACGGGCTTTTGTGTAGTATGTCTCTGCACCTTACCAATGCATGCACACGGTGTGCACACCGGTTTTGTTAGGCGGTGCTGAACCCGATGAAGATACTCTCAAGCAGACCTTTGAAAGTTCGCCGCAGCCTGCTGGTGCCGGGAACGATGAAGATGGCAAGCCGCTTGACTCAGCGCGTACCGCAAAGCATCAAAATCTGCAAACGTTTGAATGGCATGCACCTTTGGCAACCACAGAGGGATGGGCAGGTCAAGCAGACAAGACAAGCTTGAGGGAGTGGTATGGTTCTGTGAGCATTTCTGACCGGCTGCAGGGTCAAAGTGAAGAAATTGAAGTCTCTCGGATGCAGCAGTTGGATGGAGTTGGATGCTGTTGGATGCAATTGGTCATTTGTTCCCTGAGATCCTTCATGATCCTTTCATTCTTTATATAGTGCTTCTTGGGGCGGATCTAGAGCCTACGGCTCCATTTGTCAGGAGCAGCTTGAATAAGACGAAGAAGACCAGCACCAAAAAGAAGAAGTGCTGCCATCATGTTAAATGATGGCCAGCGACGATACGGGTATTGAAAAATCTTGAGAACCAGGTTTTCATTCGATCCGTGGTTGCAGCTCGTGGATGATTGCCAGGTGGATTCTGGATGATAAGCATGAGCGTCAGGTGCGGGTTTTCATGGTTTTCAACGTTTGGGAATGGAATGCCCTCCAGATGTTTTCCGATCTCACCCATCATTTTTTTTTTCGCGGTGATTCTGCAGAGAAGATGCAACAGCAACCTGATTTATGATATTTATGCGGTGACACTGCCGACAGGCTTTCAGAAGCAGCTTTGGAGCCGATTTCGCCAAACAGAAAGAAATGAAAGAACAGGGAAGGGTCGGGACCCCAGCTGGCGCAGGCACACATGTATAAACCTTGTTTATCCTGGTTGAAATTTGGAAGTCCATGGCCCCTCACCTGTTTTCTTACCTGAACTTGTAAATGTTGTTCTCCATTACCCATTATCATTCTCGCTGTACTACGCGGCTATGCGCATTACTATATAATGGTTGTTAGATAGGATATGGCCGTAACCACCGCATTTGCAGATGGCCTTGAAAGCTGGCCGGGGTTTTGCCACTTGGCTGCAGCAACTGAACACCAGTGGAGGGGGCATGTGTTTCTGATGTGATTTTTATGATTGGGACATGGGAACTTTGAGGCAGTGAAGGTGAGTCCAACAAGCGATTGGCTTCAACCATTCAGCACCTCCTGCTGCACTGGCTGCTTTTTTTTTTGTCAGTTGGCATAGCTTACATCAAGAGTTTCCATCCGTTTCATGTTGGGCATCAGCAGGTACCGCCGTGCTCGCTCTGACCTCTTTCAGTGATCTGCCCGGGCTGATGGAAGACGACGCTTGGTGATTTGGGAATCCAGCCTGGCCTGGAAAATCCGGTGTCGTATTGACAGTCATTGACAAATTAGATTGCCAGCCCACAATCCCCCCCAGTTCGAACATTTTAGACGTATATTTGGAAGTGATATGACATGATATGATCGACTGCCACTGGATGGTGGCACATGATTTTGCATCATGTGACTCCCACCACAGATATGTGATCAGTCCATGTCAGTCTCAGGCTATCGCTGATCAGATTGTCAACTGACCGACCCATCATCTGTCTCATTGGATGTCTCCCAGAACTGATGGGAAAATTTGCAGGGAAGCCCTACAAATGGGTGGTAAAAAACCATAGTTTCCTGTTGAGTTTCCCTTCAATCCATCCATTGAATTACATTCTGTTGGACTGCACCAGAGCCAAGGAGCTGATTCTCACTCTGCGCGAGCTTCCTGGTCACGCTGATGGTGAAGTATTCCGGATTCCCCTGCGCCTGCAATCGATGCTCGGCTCTGACTCAGAAGAACCAGGGAGGGGCAAGATGCAAGATGATACAAAGTAGAAACTACCTATAAACTTATAAACATCTACGAGATTCTACAAGATAAATGCGACGGCTGGATTCTTGACAACCAGTTGGGCTGTCTGGGTTTGACTGACAGACTGACCATGGTCAGCCAATGTCAGCCACTCAAGGTATGGCAATCCCTTGTACCTTCCGGACCAGCAGGTGGGACTCAACACCTTGGCGCTACCTCCCAGGTGGGATCCTATTGCAGCCAGTTGTGTATTTTTGGATCCTTTTTTCCCCCGGCCCCTCAAGATTACAGAATTCCATCAGCTTCGTATGACCTTTCGAAAATTCAGAACCATGTTCTCTTTTGTTTGCGACTGAAATCCTTTGAACAGCTTTGACCGTTTTCCACGATAATCTCAGCTACGGAAGTCGTGTGCTCCGTGTGCTCTGGCAATGGCTGGCCTTCACCACATCTTCGACCAGGCTGAGCTGCGGCGTGACGGTGCCGGCGGAGAAGCAGCTGGTGCGCCGTTTCAAGGTGGGGAACAACTCAGCGGCACGCGTGGTGGTCAGCTGGAAGGCACTGAGCTGCTGGGAATGGGTTAGAATGGGATGCTGGGAAAAATGTAAAGCAATGGAACCAATTTTCAAACCTGTTTCAGGGTCCAGTGTCTGGGAAGGCGCGTGTACTCGAAGTGTAGAGTTGTGATGAGTTGTGCGTTTGAATGGATAGATCGGATATTTTTTGGGGTCAGTCAATTTGAATTCCACCACTTCAGGCATTTCCCAAGTCGCAGCTGGAGAACATGGCGGAAGATCGCAACATGATCCATGTGGCCCTTTGTGGCCGAAGTCCTGACATCAAGGATCCCTTCATCGTGGAGCCAAAGAAGGAAGACCCAAACAAGGCCGAAGAGCATCGAGCATCGAGCTGCGATGTGTGGGGAGAATCACCCCAAAATGATCTCCGAAATGGATCAAAATGACCCACAACCACTTTGGGCCAAAATTTGTAGTTCTTGCAGTGCTGAAATCTAATTTTGCGCCAACGACTACCAGCGGCCGCAGGATGTGCTTCAGCTCAAAGTGGAGGAAGAAAAACCGGTGGACGATGAGGAGCCTGACCCAGATGAACCTTTCAACTTTAAGATTTGGTCAGCACCACCTCCAGAACCCTGGATTTGCTGACATCTTTTGCCATGATTTTACAGTATATCATTTCCCGTTGTTGGCAAGTCCCTCATTTAGCAAATTTTGCCGTTTGAATCCATAATATCAATCACAAACAGCATCCATGTGGTAAAATTATGTATATATATATAAATTGATTGCAACTCAGGAAATCGAAGATCCATTTTCCCTCTCCGGCGGCCGCCTTCCAATGGTAATTGAGCCATCAGAAGCCATAGTCTCTTGGCAGAAGTAACAAAAGGAACTCATACGAACTCACAAGCTCCGAGTACTGGTGGAAAAGGGCAAGCTAATCTCAAGCAATTTCAAATGGCACAGGGGGCTTAATCCCCGATCTATTTGGGGATTACCATGGATTAATAATGATTACATTGGACTACCTATATGAGACTGTCATTTTGATACGTGTTTTGGGATGTTTTGGAACCCTCACATCACCATCGAATCCTTGCCAAGTTGACTGCCGAGGTCCCAGAGCATGGCACCGCCACTTTCACTGTGACCATGACCTGCATGAAAGCGACACTGACTGCGGCCAATAACTATCGCTATACCCTGATCGGAGACTGCCGCTGGACATATCCAGTTTACATCAGTTTAGAGTTTATATCAGTTTATTTACTTTTAATATCTTTTAAACTTTACATTTTGCATTTGCCTTTTTTACATTTACCTTTCCACCTGAACATACCTGAGCAAAGCAGGTAGTGGAAGATAATGGAAGTGTTGGAATCCTGGATGGTTGAAAGATTGAAGATAGGGAAGTTCCACTTCGATGCTTGTGGGTTGATGGAAGTGGTGTGAGGGTTCCCTCCATTTGAGTTCACTTGCCAGAATCGAACCCACACACAAACCTATGCACCATGATGGATTTGCTGGGTGGTTTCAAACTGTTTCAACATGTTTCAAACATTTGGATAGAAATAAATAAATAAATAAATATATATATACACATGTGTGTGTAATATATATATACGCATATATTTTGGCATTTCCATCATGTCCATCCCTATGGGAAAATATCGGACATGTGATCCCAATTAAATTGACTGACCACTATTCTTCAAAGAGGGGCTGGAAACATGTTGAAACATCTAGCAACCCTGGTATGTTTTTGTTTTGTTGGCCGGTTCCCAGTTCCCACCGGCCTTGCCATCCGTTGCAGTTGTTGCAGCGTTGCCGGTGAGGTCGCTTCACCGCAGACCGCGAGGAGCGCCTGGCCTTTGCGGAAACCAATCCGGACGAGGAGTACGATGACGTGGTGCCGCAGGAGGCATACGTTCCACGGCGAAGATGGGCGAAGTGGAGGGAAAGCATCGGAAGCGTAGATGTATCAGTTCCCGTTGTATCTTCGGGGTGGGAGCTTCAAAGACAGGGTGTACATGGATGTATATTAGCTCAAATAGTGTAGTGGACAAAACTGGAAAAAAGATGAACAAAACATGAATGACAACAGTGCCGAAGATGATTGGAATTTGTTTATATAGTCCTCGGGGGAGGGACGAACCGTTCCCAAGTTTAAAAAACTGTTTGAGAAACTCTTTGTGAAGGCTATGGAGAGAGAAATATAACTCTATCTACACTATCTATCTGTCTGTCTGTCTGCCTGCCTGCCTGCCTGCCTGCCTGTCTGCCTGCCTGCCTGTCTGTCTGTCTGTCTGTCTTTTATCTATGTATGGTATGGTATGGTATGGTATGCTATGCTATGCTATTGTATGGTATGGTATGGCATGGTATGGTATCTAATGTTATGCAATGCAATGCAATATAATTATGTAAATGTAATGTATGTATGTACATATAGATATATGATATATGACAAATAAATATGTACATATATGATATATATATATATGTATATCAATATATATATATATTATCTATCGCCTATATGCACATAGATATATCATATTGTGCCTGTCATTCATATACTTCATGACTTCCCATCAGATTGTCTTGCAGCAACTTTCAAACGTTCGCTGTTTTGACTAAGGTGGCCCCCTCTCAAGATGAGCAGGTGAAAGCCCTGCCGGACATCGAGCTGGACGGAGAGACTCTGGTGGACGACGACTCGGACATGGAGGAAACCGCGCAAGAAAAGAAGGAACATGCCATTGAGGCTCAGAAGAGCAGAATTCACTGCACATTTAGGGCCTCACAGTGTTTATGATGGGTAGGATCGGGAGAATCATCTCAAAAACATAGTTCATTTTTGGTTTGGGATGGTTTGGGAATTATTTGGGTTGGATTTGGAGGTCTGATTAGGGCCCAACATTGGGGATTTTTAACGGTTTTGAGGCGGGATGTGTGTTGGGATGCAGGAGGATTTCAGCAGCAACCGTCCGTGTTTGGCAGGTGCCCCCGCCCATGGAAGCCACCAAAAAGCAGAAACCCAAAAGAACCTTGGCACCTCCGCCTCAGCCACTGGCAGTGGAACCTTGGTTACCTTGGATCCGCTTTCTGCATCTTTCTGCTGTTCAGCAAGCTACCGTGCTGAATGCTGAATGTCATTAGTCTTTTCCTTGAATCCTTTGGCAAGAATCTCCAAAAGCACGTCCTAGAGGTGCATTCATAATGTGACTGATGTGCGTACTGAGGAGCCTCAGCTGGATGTGCTTGCAACCATTGTCATCGATTGCGTTGGTGATTGCGTTTTGCCACGCTTGACGGTGGACAAGAAGGGCAATCCGGATGTTGAGGAATTCCCTGCACAGAACAAGGATGGCCCAAACGCGAAACGCTTATAAATCGGACAGATGCAACTGCAGCGAGGGTGTCAGGCATTTGCTTTCTGATACTGACCTGAAGCAAGAAGAAAACCAAGAAGCTGCCTCTTGTGAAGTGGGGTTTAAACCCAAATATATAATACCAAATCTATCCAAATCTGGCAGCATCAAATTATCCAAACACAGTTGGCGCCCCACATGACCCAGCACAACACAATATAAGACAGAAAAAACCTGATCACTGGGCATCTGAAGATACCTAAAGCATCAGTTGGCCAGGAGCAGGATGACATTGGTTCCTCCACCGAGCCGCCCGTCTTGAACGCCCCAGTCTTCAAGTTCACCTGGCCAGCCATGCAGCAGGATGGCCCCAACAGTGGCACCGGCGTTGTGCAGGGAGGTGCTGCGGGTGGACAGCAAGCACCTGGCATCACGCTGTGTCAGGTGCGTCAGATCAGCTTCTCCAACGACAACGCGTCCAAGGTCACGTGCCGCTTCAGAACCGATGGACCCTTCAAGATCCAACTGATTCAGCAACCAGGACATCATCCGGTGCAGAACAGCCGCCCAGTGGGCTCTAAGTCACGAAAACAGGAGGAGGATGAGATCAAGGGGAGGCTCTTCGTGCTGTCAAAGTGGGAAACCATCACTCTGCATGTGGCCTTCATTCCTGAGCAAATCCCTGCTTCTGAGTGGCACCACTATCTCACTCGCCATGAGCATGTCTTCAAAGGCGATTTGATTGTGGAGTATCCTCGCGAGACATCTGGCGAAAGCACCACGCATAAGGATGCGTTGGTTCCGAAACAATGCCACACATTCCAAAATCACATTATTGTTTGCCAAGTTCTCGTTTTTTTGACGGGCTTGCCATGCTATCCTGCCATTTGTTTTCTCAAACAATTGTCATATTTTTGAATGTCTGCCGCCATGTGCAGGATGATCTGCAGCGGATACATTTGGTGGGCACTGCGCGTCGCCCTGCAGTGCGAATCCACTTGGTGCCCAACGAGTTTGACCGTCCGTTGCGCCTGGAAAGGGCTGAGAGGCCGCCGTGGTCCGAACCCATGCCACTGATGGTGGAGTTTGGCTACACCCACATCACCAGTTCAGTGACACGTTCGCGAACTGTCCTGATTTCCAACGTCACCAACATGTTGGCCAAATGGTCCCTAGCACACGTGGGTCGCAAGCGACGCGCAGCACCCATCATTGGGTCCACTCTGCCAGAGGAGGAGGAGTTCCGAGCGCTGGATGACAAAGATGCCTTTGAGTTCGAGATCAGTGGTGGGGAGCTCCCAGGACGACGGGGATTTCAGCCCAGAAACCCTAGATGCAACCGGGAAGTCATAGGTTTAAGAAGTCTGTTGAGACTGGAAACGGTTTCGCAGGAAGATTAGAATTAGAAGATGGGAAGATGGCCGACACGGTATTGGTTTAGGATATGCGAATATACAAGCCAAACACATGGGGATGAACTGGCGACGTTCATCCACAATTTTACACCTTAAACTTAAACCAAACTAGTCTAGTGAATTACAACATATTACAACCCAGTTTTTGTTCTTTCATGCATCCTTTCCGAAAAAAAATGGATCCTGTTTATAGAATGATCGTAGAATCGTATTTTATACCCCCTCCCCCTCCCTTCCCTGTTCCATCGTTTGGTTTTTGCAGCCTGCCACTCAACCAAAGGTGAACCGTTGGTTTGGGCCCCAGCAGTTTGAACTCCTGGGTGGTTTCAAGTTTCCGCTATTTCTGGGGGGTTTGAGAACGACCGTAACCATCCACAAGATACACAAGTTTGCCTGAGTCTGCCTTAGTTGGTCGTTAATTAGCGACATGTTTCAATTGTTCCCAATCCCAATCCCATGTTTCAATACGAACCACTCGTTTTAGCCATGGATTTTTCCATGGCTCAAGACCACCCTATGTCTGTTTTCCCAGGGATTTTCCGGGGGCCCTTCACTGCCGTAACCTGCCGCAGCGCCAGGACCTTCCAAAGATGGCTTGGTCCCAGGCTCCGAGGAGCGGCTGCCCCACTGGTGCGCCAAGAGCTCGGCCGTGCCCAGGCTGCCGGCCTTTGAGGATGACGAGCGCTTCGAGCCGCAGAGGGTCGCGGCGGTTGGGGTTGGGGGTTGATGTTGAGACATGGGGCGAAACATGTTGAAACATCATAATTATAGAGCAATATGTGAGATAATCATAGATAATTGAGATATAACATATATGATAAAAAACTCATAAATGATACAAAAGGATGCAAAAGGGAAATCGAATGAAATCCACAGGTTCATGGAGATTGCAGATGATTGCAGTACAACTAGTTATAGACTTGCAGAGTGATATGGCTGGCATAAACTTAGATGAGAATGGACAGTTGGATTGAGCCGACAAAGGAATGGACCGAATACAAAAGGTTCGGGGTTACAGAAATAGATGGTGGGTGATCCCAGATGTGCTGCATACAGTGTTCCATCCAAATACGGATGATCCCAACTGTAACTGCCTCTCACTTTGCCCAGCAGGTGAAGATCTCCTTCCGGCCGAAGAAGAATGAGCTATACAAGTGCCGTTTCCGGGTGCAAGTTGAGAGTGGTCTGAGTGTCGACTTCATTTGTCGTGGGTGTGGTAGCTATGATGAGGAAGATGACAGCTTGGACTTCCATGAGGCATGAAAGCCATAGTAGTATTCAACGTATTCCAAATGCCCAGGTGTTCCCACCCCCTAGTAACAGAAACCTGCATATAGGAGACCAACATGAACAGATCTAAACCATGGTTTCTGGGGGAGTGCTTAATTGAGGGGCGGGCAGTAGTATATAGTGTTTGCAATGTTTCACCAGCAGCCAGATGTTTCACCTGTAAAATGCCGATGTTTCATCTACCATTTGTGCCTGCAAAACCGCAGGCAAAAAAAGTGAGCACATATGACAGGCGTTTGCATGAAATTGGTGCGGCTTCCTGGTTAATGCTTTGATCATGACCCTTTTACATAGTCACTTAGTCTTTTCTTCACAATGGATGCCCAACCTCAAGCAATCTCATATAGACGCTGAGAAGTGTCGTTGAAACATGTTCCAAGAGCAGTGAAAACTGCCTCAGTTAACCACATTACATATTATATCATATCATGAATGCTGATGTGACAATCAGCAGAGGCCCTATTCCGCTGCCTTTCTGTGCCAAGACCTGGACCACAGAGGCATCCGCCTGGTCCTGGTCAGCAATGAAGTGCTTCCTTGTGCTCATCCTGGGGGTTTCCTCCGTTTCCTCCGTTTCCTCCACCCGTCTCCAGCGAGGCCACATCTCTTGCCCCAGTGGCCAGCCCTGCCGATGCGACTGCGCCATGGCGGCCTTGGCGCAGCTGACGTCAGAGCCGGAGTTGCTGCCCCCGGTGGCACCCCCGCCACTGCCGCCAATGCCTCCAGCGGCGCTGCCGCCTATGCCCACCTACACCCGGATGACCGAAGCTGATTTGCCCACCTTGGGGCCCCCGCCGCCCACCACCACTATGTCGACAACGCTGCGACCGCCTCCGGGGCTCTTTGCAGCTGGTGGGAATCCTGCACAGATGCAAGCGGATATTATGAATGGAGGATTTGATCATCACTTTCAGTATGTGCCAGGCCGCTGACGTGGTTTACAGTTGTACTTGCTCCAGGTTACCACTGCTAATGTTGAATGATAGGAAGATTTGATATTCCATGATACACCCGCCTGTATGCACCCACCTGTATGGCTTCGCCCGTACTGTAAATCAATGGGCCATCGGGTATATATTATACACATTGGGATTTTTGGGTGCTCCATTTTTGGGTGCCGCCCGAGTTTCCTTTTTTGCCCACAGCAACCTTGTTGAGGCAGCGGCTTCTTCAACAAGAACACGGGCCGCTTCCAGATGACAGCGCAACCCATGGCCGGCCCAGGCATGGCCATGCCTGGCATGGCACCTGGAATGGCCATGCCGGGAGCAGGGCCTCCCTTGCAGTTGATTTCTATGGCAGAAACACAGGAGCCAGGGGATGGTCAGGGGATCGTCGAAATGGAATTCAAGGCACACTCTTGTCAAAAACCTCCACGATTATCGTTTTCATTTAAATTTTCCTTGAACATCCTTGAACATAAATAACTTTAAATCAACCCAATGATTTCATGATTGCATCATGACTGAGCTTTTGTAAGGAGGGCTCACGACACCTGAGAGCGCGACAGGGACAGAGCTGTGAGTGCGACCAGTGAGGCCTGCGCTCATCTCGATTTCAATTGAGCAGTGACCATAGTGACCATTCAACAAATCTCAGGATGATCCAAGACGATCCGTTTATGTGGTAGATCCGCACCAGGTCACACCTTCGGTGGCCAGAAGTTTTCTGGGAGTTTCATTTTCATCCATCTTCGGAATTTGGTAACTGCCCAATTGCAGTGAATGCTTGGAGCTCCAATGTGCTCTGAAAACAAATCTTGAACTGTGTGTGGTGGGGTGGTGGGAGGAGGTGGGGCAAGGCACATGTGAAAACACACAGCGAAGTGGAGACATTCTGTGAAGCATAACAGTGGAACTAACCACACAACACAACTGAGATAATTGCGGAGCTACGGGACAGAACCGCTTCAGACCGGGGAACCATAAACAGCCTAGTCTCACCCACAATCACCATCGGCATTTGTTTGACCAGAATGGCTGTGGGTCAGGAGAGCAGCCGGCCAAGACATTCTGGTATATTCTGCTGTTGACGAAAAAGTGTACACGTGTGTGTGTGTGTGTAACATCTGAACAGATGTAAAACTTCTATTGCTCTAATCTTTTCACATTTGCAGGGGGCCAGGAACCCATGACTGTCTGTCCTGGCCAACGAAGACCAGACAGCATGGGGGTGAAAACGTACCTGCAAGTTTTTGAACTGTTGATCAAGCTGTTACACTGCGTTGTTTCGAACCTACACGGTTGCCACAATCTGTATTGCCTGCATCAGAACCTTCCTCAGTTTTTCGCCGAAACCATGTCGCCGACGGTATTTTGATTTTTTGAATTATTTCGCCGAGATCATGTCGCCGATGTACCTTTGATTATTTTGGGAATCCATCGCCGAAACATTAATTTTGGGATTTTCAACATGCTGGTCAAACTTTGTGAATTCTGGTTTAAACTCCGTCGGACAATGTTGGATGCTCTACATCGTTTTTGAGAAGTACTTCAAGGGGCTCTACTGTAAATCTAACGATCTAGGCTGGTTTGCACGTTTCAGGATTCAGTTCCTGACGGATCATATAATGATCCATTCTTGTCTAGTGTGATTTCCATGGTGGCTCCGACATGGTGCCATGGAGCCATTTGAGGCAACCCTCTTCAGGGTGAGTGTCGACAGTCTGGAATTCTGAATTCACACATTTTAACTTAGTAATTCGTTTAAGTAAAGGGCAACAATCAGCCTTGCGGTTCATCAGCCTTTTCAAGTGTCCCGCTGCTCCTGCGGTCCCATGAGAACCTTGAGTGATGCATTCTTCACAGAGAGAAGTCATGCGGAACAACCAGAAACGCTCTTTTTTCGATCACTACAGCTCAAGCTTTGGAAGTGAAACATGCCCATGTGAAGAGCTACAGGCAGGCACACGACCTTCAGGTGTGGTAATTCTTTCTTTTGATGGTTGTCTGGTGAGGTTAAACATTTTGTGCATCTAATTCGATGGAACTTGACAGCTGTTTTATGCCAATTGGGGCATGACTTGACCACGGTCCCGGTGCAGGGAATAATCGCACGAACAGTAGGTCTAGGAACTGAGTCCTGTGTGTGAATTTTCAGTATTTTTCTTGAGCGATGTACCCGTGGACCACTCCTCCGACGTCATGGCCTGCTCCACCGCAGCCTACGACTCCATCCTCGACGTGGCCGCAATCATCGCAGAACGCACATCTATTTGGACATCCCTCGCCATTGCATCCTACATGGTCTTCCTCAGCTTCGCTCGTGCCGTCTGCATCAGCCCCAACATCGCTGCCATTTACCTCATTGACTTCGACTCCTCATGCAGTACCAGGCCCACAACTTGTGCCCACCATGCCCACACCTGTGGCTCCTGAAACCACTTTGGTGCACACCGCTCCACCGACTTTTTCTACTCCTACGGCACCCACCGCTCCACCCACATGGCATTCTCCTCCGGCTTCCTCACCTACATCGACTACACCACCAACACCTTTGCAGAGCTCTCCATACCCACCTCACCACATTCAACCTCCACTACCGACTGAAGCATCGATGGTCCCTCCAGGTGAACCTCTACCACCAGCAGTTAAGGCTGCCCCAAGGCTTCGCTCCGACAAGAAAACGGACAAACCACGTCGGTCAGCTCCGAAAGCCTCTCCCCCTGCTACACCACCGGCACCTACGGCAGCACCGTCTCCATCCGTTTCACCTGAACTTGCAGCGCTGGGCTCCACTACACAGCAACTTGCGGAATCGGTTCGGCTTATTCAAGCTCAACAACAATTGATCCTGGATTCTCGACGAGCCCAAGAACAACGTCAGCTTCTCCTCCAACACGATGGACCTACACCGAACCCCATTCCACCGACACCATTACCCACAGCAGCACCACCACCTATTGCCATGCCTCCACCTGCACCGAAAGCCAGACCCACCGAACCTGACGTTCCGGACCCTCGCATCATCTCAGCTCCAGCCATCGCTCCTCCTCACCACCTACATGCTTCACCATCGCCAACGCACAGACCACGATCCAGGACTCCAAGATCACGTTCCCGTCGACCTTCTGTACAATCACATCATCATCGCTATTCTCCCCAACGTGCGGTACGACCTCGTTCTCCTCTTCCTCGTTTTCGGTCATCTACGAAACACGCCAAGGACCGCAGAACTCCTTCTCCATACAGACGAAGATCACCGCCAAGACGCCGCTCTCCCGTGGTTCCTCGACGTCATCGATCTCACCCAAGAACACGTTCCGAAACACCACGTCACCGATCCAGAGGCCGTGAAGTCGTACTTCGACCAGCTGCACACCCATCCAATCCGGCCTACATCCCCACTCCCGATGCTGATGACACCTGGGGCGCATGGAACAACAGCCACTACACCGACAACTACCATCACAACACTACTCGACCCAACTCTCCTGCCGATCCACCGCCACCTGAACCATCTACCAACCCACCATCCCACACTACAGCACCACTTGGAGCTGTGTCCTTCCGCGTCCCCGACGGTGACAGTGAAAATTCTGAGGTGACAGATGCAATTTCGATCTCAAAATTCGACACGAATGACATCGACCTCAGTGAAATGGTTAAGGCTGCCAATGATCCCCTTAGGGTCCGCTGCTTGACTGAGCTTGACCCCAACCATACAGTGCCCCTACGCCAATCCTTGACCCCGGCCACCTTGCAGCTCTTCAACCAATTCGTTGACGAGATGTTCCACCAGTTGGCTCAACCATATCGCACCGTCAACAACCAACGTATTTATATCAAAGCAAGCCAAGCCACCGTCAAGAACATTGCCAGGGCCTTTGCACAATCCAACTTACTGGACATCGAGCTTGCGAGGCAAACCAAAGCATTTTACATCGAGCCAGAGAACCTGCTGACCATCACGGTCCCCACGGGATTGAAAAAGAAACCGATCTATCGTGGCGAGCACATGGGCACCTACCTGATTTACCACAAAACGAGTTGGGAAACAGTTGCCAAAATCCTCGCGGAAGACTGCATTCGCCCGGCAACTTGGACAAAAAACGCAGCCGGCTACCCGACTCAATACCCATGCTACGGGTTCTTCGGCATGTCCTCTGAGATCGCTGACATTGACACTCTGCCAGGCTATGCTGTCAAAATATGTACATCTCAGCTCTACCGCATAGGGAAAGGACAAAACCCATCTGGCCTACTGGCCATTTGTCGCTCACCCAAATGCATCCGAGCCCTATCTGGAGGAAATGACCAAATTCAACGCTTGTGCAACCTCGCGGGCATCGCCAAGGGCAAAGACAATGCAACGGCTATGAACTCCAGCGCCGCATCCATATGCTATGTTGCCTCTACTCATTCGGTTTTCCCGGGCTTAATCACACACCAGGCAGCGGAGACAAATCCACCAACTGAACCTCCAGATGATCATGCACGTCCAGCACGACCTGACCCTTCTGCCGACACACCAGCACCTTCGGACCCACCCCCAGACGACTCTCGAGACACAACCGGCCACCACGAGACCACCGAATCTGCCTCTCGAGATCATGCTCGCCGACCTTGGCACGACAATGCTTCTTGGGACAACTCAACCTACAGCCGTCGAGATCGCCGATCCTCCCATCACGAAGGCCATTCTCGAGACCAGCACCGTGAAGGCCAACCTCGTTCTCGACACTCGACATACCACCACTCCAGATCTCGCTGGTGAACACTTTACCTTTGAGGAGTACCGGAACAAGTGTCGACTATTCTACGACAGCGATCCAGTGAGCCTAGTGGCCCTGCCCGATCTTTTTGGAGTAACAATGCTTCTCCCGACATTCGGTATTGATGCCACTTCTTCCCTCAAAAGGTTTGTGAATTGCTGCATGCTCATGATATTTGAACCTTGCGTCAGCTTCGTATTTCACTTCACGTTTCACACACAGGGACCACGTATCATGTTTCACACCGTTTCAATCGCACGCCATCGTCATCTCACCTTGACACTCACCGCAGCTTTCAGTCGGCCGATCGAGCTTATTTTGACCTATTATCTCGTGGCCCCCGTCTACATCATGGCATCCCAGGACCTGATCTCCCAGTTCAGCTCTGACGTGAACGGAATTCCTCCTTCCCAGCCGGATCGCTCTCGCACACCTCCTCGTCATCAACATGGCTGGCACCAAGCAGTACCTGTGTTCCGTGGCCCGATGCACTATGCAATGACGACCCATCGACCTTTTTGGAGTCCGTCCGGGATACCGCCTCCGCCACCTACATCTACATCGTTCCCAACACGCCCACCATGGACTCCATCTACGGCACCTTTCCCACCTACACCGCCTACGTTTTCCCAGACACCTCCCAACAACGCCAATTTTGCACCTCAACGTCATCCTTTCACACCGAGATCGCCGAGGCCTATGTCATCTCCGGGAGCAAGCTCTACTGTCAACGAAGGGTATACATGCCGACCAATTGAAATCCCACCGGTGCACCAATGGAAACCTGATGTCGACTTCCACGACTCCAACAAGATCAATGGTCTGGATTTCCCCTCCAGAATCCGACAGAGCCGGTTTTCAAGCTACAAAGACATTGAAGGTATGGATCCTTTACAAGTCCCACTCTGGAAGTTCTTGTACCAGGGCTTACACAACACCTGGCTCCGTCGTGTTGCATACGGACGAGAAACCTTCGGCCTTCCTTTTGACAACATAGGCACTACAGTATTTGTGGCTGAATTGATATCACAACTACGCACCCGCAATGTGGATTTGGACAAACTTGCTACCTTTCGATCTCGCTCGGCTGGCCAATGTCTGAATCAAAAGGAAGCCACTCAAAATATGGCCAAAGACGTCGCTCAACTTCTCCAATCTTGGCTCCCGGCTCAACCCTCCGCGGACGTGGCGAGCCAACAACGCATTCTTGAACTGGAAGCTGAACTGGCCAAGGTAAAATCGGCCGCCAGTACTTCACAGACTACGGCACCTCAGGGGTCTACACCAGCCACGACACCGATTGGACGTGCACTTCAAGGACAACCTGCAGCTTCTACGACCTTTGACCCTTCGTCTCTACTCATTTCTCCGGGATCCGTGAACTCTTGGCTCGTGGACAATCAACCCTCATCATTGACGGATACCCAGTACAAGAAGTGGTTGAAAGACCTGAAGTTACCCCAGCCCAAGCAGGACATTCTGGAGAAGAACTTGGAGAAGGTCAATGAATGGTGGCAAAACCAACCCGATGATGCCTCCAAAACTATCCAACGCGCAAGCGTGGCTATGGGCATTGACCCCTGCAAGCATAAAGGGGCCACTACTGATGAAGTCGTCCTCAAGGTCATGACTGTGGCGTTATTGATGCACTCCTGACTAGCCGCGTATTTGAAATCACCGGGCTCAAAAGCAGCCAACATTATGAGAACTTTGGCCGTGGCTCATTCCTGTATTCTTGTCCTTGCATTATTGACCCCCTTCACTTTGTCTCCTTCTGTTGATGTCTTTTTCGCTTTTCGGATGCTTCAAACTGTATTGATGGGCCAGTATGTGTTATTACATCCACGAGCCAATCCGAAACTCCAGGCCTTGCTTAAAGGCACTCCGATGCAGAGTATTTTCTTTTGCATGTCGTGGGATGACTTGTCAGTCGCCCTCCAATGTTTCAAGCACCCTCAGGCGGTGTATATTCGCTTCTGCCACATTGCTAATTTTCAACCTAAATTTTATGTGGGTTCCACTTCTTCCTTTGTTTTGGACCGTGAACACTCTCGCTATCGGAAATTTCTGCAAGTGCAACAAAACAAATTCGTGTTGGCCGAAGTTGCCTTACGGTTTTGGTGCAGATTTGACAATTTCTGGATGTGGTCTGTTTTTCCGATCTACACCAATAAATCCAACTTTTGGGCTTTGGAACAAGCCTTAATTCAATTGTGGCAACCTCGATTAAATACTCCGTTCATTTACCAGTTTTTCAATTGCCGAAAGGGACTCATTGCGCGTACCAATTTTTCCGACCCCCGGCAATTTGGAGCATTTTCTTTGTGGCGGAAACTCCGTTGGCGATCTACACCCCATCATATTCGACATGCTCTTCATAGTCCTCTTTTCCATCGACGAGTACAACTCTGGGAGATCATTCAGGATTTGGGCAGCAACTCCGTCCGACGCTTCCACATGGAGAAGAAACTTCGATCCAATGAAATTGGGGCCCAAGGATGCTATTTTATTCGACGCCTTGCCAACAACCTAGGAGAACCTCAGAGGTCGTACGCAATCAATGCCATTGACCGGGCCTTGACCTTCTGGAAGGCCAAACGAGTCAGAAAACCGGTTCCTCTTCGTGCACCTTGGTTACTAGCCCCCAATTGGACCCGCGACCTTCGACAGCTGCTCACTTCCCATGTTTATCGAACTCGATGCTACAACACCACATTGCAGACTCCTTCCACCGGGATCGTCTTCACAAAGTTCCCCTCGGTTATGGACAGCTTGTGCAACCACAAAGAAGCCGCTACCAAGTGGGCTGATGGCGAAACCCCAAAGTGTGCCTGTGACGCCTTACGACCTCATGCTCTTCATTATCACCAACCTGATCACCACTTGGTCCTGGAAGGCGACAACCTACATTTCGATGAAGGCCCACACACATCCATCGCGACGGGTTCGCTTCAAAACAAAATCTTCCCACCCTCCAAAGAAATCCAGACATCCCTTCGCCTTGCTCTGCGGACGTGGACTACCCGGAACTCACTCCCTTCATTACAAAAGACCCATATTGATGAACTTTGGCACCGCTCTATTCAATCCCACTACAACACCCTCCACAATCACATCACACAAAGACATCGTACGCTTCAAACGTCTTTTTCCAGAAGCCATCTTCCACAACGAGGACAAGCGAGCTACATCCCTACGAATCTACTGCCCCGTACTCTATTTCCAGTGCCTCACCACCACCTTCGCCGACCCGTTGCTATTTCGAAAATAGGAGAACAGCCCAAATGACATCATCGAGAAGACCATCGCCGAGATCAATCATCAATTTGGCAAAGCATACCCATGGGCACTTGGCGCTGGACGAGACCTACCGAATGCCTACGTTCTACCCAAGCGGAAGAAACAGTTTAAGGATCTCTCCTACACGACGATCACGCTCTCCAACAAGGGCACCGTCCTCCGCTATGGGGTCTTCATCCTTTCAGCACCCATCCAATCGGACTCCGCCTTCGACACCCCATCGACCGGTTATTTTCCAATTGGACCTGAAGCCTATGCAGCAACTCGCCGTCCGCAACCCATACTACAACATCCTGGCCCCCAAGGTCGCGGGCAACCTCCCCACTGCCGTCTATGACAGCCTGTTCCAGACGTTCAAGGTGATCTACCCGGATTACGCTCGCAGTCACTTCGTTTCAGACCTCAAAACAGTGGTTACCGACACGCTTTTACAACGATGGTCGATACACCTACCAGCGACAGATTTCTACATGATGATTGACACCGATCAAGGAGCTCAGATGCTTGACGACCTCCCTCATTCTCTCCTGGACGTTTTGAACTGGCTGTACCCGACATGGAAAACTCATCAACATCTCGATGCCTTCACGACCCGTGAGTGTTCACCTTTGTTGCTGACACCCCATCCAGATCCACAAGACACAGGCTTCGCTGTCCATGTTCAAGTGATTCCCCGCGGGCATCCATTCGTCACGGCCACCCGATACACTAAAACGGCCGAGTGATTAGCCTTTGAGATAAATCCTGGATGCGCTCACGTCTATGGGAAAAAAGAAAAAAGCACTCGTCATGATGTCCTCCGCCTCGACTTTGGGTTTTCTTCTGTCTTCCCTGTTTCTCATCTTTCCTTATTGTGATTCTCGTGGTTCGATATTTCATTATTGACTTTTTCCCACGGTTTTTCGGCTTCAGTTCAGTTTTTCTCGATATCATATTATTGCTACTGTACATGACGACCTCCACTACGGATGATGCTGCTCGACTGGTCTCAAACCGCTCCTCACCTACATCCGTACATGGCCCAGTCCCACACCTCCCACCTGATGATCCTACTTCGGCATCGTATATTCCCAGGGCAGCGAGAATGATCCCAACCTCTACAACCGTCCATTCCGTATTCATCAAGAAGCTGAGCTACCCTTTGTCTTCTCATCCGGATGAACTTTGGATCGTGGAAAGGACACTCGATGGTATTGAGACGTGGAAGCCAGTGGAAACATTTTTGGAGAACATGCACCTCACCAACGATCGTGCTACCCTGCGTACTACGGCTAACCATTGGCGCCAATACTATGATGTACCCATCCAATCATCCTCTTCCCCTACGGCAACTTCTGTTCCTGTTCTCCCACATCCTGAACATGCCAATGTCTACGTCTCTCAACCGTACGAAGCGATACCAGACCAGCTTCATATTTTACAGTCATGCTGGGGACGTTCTGCCCAACACCACTCTCAAGGTACCACCACTTCTTTATCTTGGCCACCATGGCGATCTACACCACCTTCTTCACCATCGGCAACATTGCACCGGACCTTACATCTCAATCGCCCTACCGTCCCTCCTCAACATGTACATTGTCCACTGGATGCGAACGACCCTGGCCCGATGGATATGTCTGACTCCAGTGTGTAACACACCACATCATTTGGCGGCATAGAAAAAGAACAGTGACTACACGTCGACTCGTGACTACTCACTAGGTACACCGTCTCCCTCCATATTTGGATTTTGGGCTTTACTCTTTGATCATTATCATATATTTTTATGTTGCAGCCTGGGCTTTCCGCTTTACGCTTGACACTCGACGTCATGGCTCAATTCCTCTCGCCCCCATCCATATCGCGCTACATCCACGGTTGATACACCACAAGGTCCCCGAAATGTTGGATGGCTTGCCGGACACCGAGGCCTTCCTGGTCACGTGAACCCTCCTCCAAACCGACCTGTTCTGATCTTGATTGACTACTCTCCTTTACAGGAATTGACTCACCGCAGCGAACCTGACCGTGAACACTACATGGCTATGGCCAGTTCAAATCTCAAGAATGTTAGTGGCTACGAACTTGAAGCTCTGTTTACCTGGTCACGCCAGATGGAACCAATTGAAGCCGGCATCCTTCCTACTGGAGAACTACGTTTCTGCATCTCAAAAAGACTGAGGACCCAATGGAACATCCAACTTGACCCTTCGAATTTGGAGTTTCGCTATTGCGATCTGGAAGGTGATACATTCCAAGTCCCCAATGATATGACGATCATGCAGCTTTTGGAAGAATACCGGCCCGAATGGCGACTCCGACAGTACAACTACATCGAATCCTCTTTGCTCATCCCAGGTACCTCACAGCCTTTCGTGCTACGTTTGAGATGCCATAAAGTTAGCCCCGGAGTTATCCTACCCTGATGTGCTCACTGGCCAAAAAGAGAATGCTCGACTGTTCTTTTCGTTGCAGCACCTATGACACTTCATTAACACGGAGGATTCTTTGGATTTCACCTTTCGATTTATTCTCACCTTTTTAGGCTTCGGGCTTTGTCCTTTCCGTGGGCCTTGAACAATTTGATTGCTGATTGGACATCACTATTATTATTATTATTATTATTATTCTATGGCTTGGCTTATTTTTGCATTTTCCTGATTCCTCAGCCTTTGGTCGTACCATTTCACGCATTTTCTGACCGTTTCACCCATGGAGCATAAACGAGACGCTACCGTGGCGGGCTTGGCTTGGCCTTCGAATCCCAACCGCGGACTCGCTCCCACAAATCCAGACCAAGCGCCAGACGGCCAGGCTTCTGAACTATGTCATTCTATCACCCCTGACCCTACGACCGGGACCACTTCGGCACCTTCGGCAGCTGACACTACAACTACCGACATCAGAACTACGCCCCACGCCGATACATACTCAGGCTCTGCACCTCCTGATGTTCCTTTTCCGACTGAGCCAAGTCCTACATACCACTACCTCCATCGTGCTCACTTCTCATCCCGCGTGGTCCGCCAGATCCACTTCAAGATCATTACCCGCTCCAACAATACCAGGGAGTTATTCATCGAAGAGATCCCCATGTCAGGGCTCTCCAAATGTCGTGACCCCGAGCACTACTTTTATGGTCTTTCGGGCAACTGGGAGTGGTCCCTGCGCACAGCGGATTATTGGCGCCATCACTTTGAGATTCCTCTAGTACATGGGCATCATCCTTTTCACAACGTCCCCATTGAGACCACCGCCCCTACAGAGGCAACCCGCTTCACTCCGAAGACCCAAGAACTGGCCAAACAACTTTCAACCACTTTGACGGCTGCTATGGCATCTGGGGAAATCAACGACACGTGGAGGATGGTTGAAGGCATGAGCTTCCGTGACGCGATCCAAACACTTCAAGTTGAGGCGAATTTCCCTTCTGAGTGACTGAACGCGGCTATGTACATTAGCACCGGAAAGCCTTTTTGTATTTGATTGATCTTGCCGACCTTTGCAGCGATGTTCTTTCAAAAGAATCAAACCCCGCTACACGCGGGGTGTGTGTGTGTGTGTAACATCTGAACAGATGTAAAACTTCTATTGCTCTAATCTTTTCACATTTGCAGGGGGCCAGGAACCCATGACTGTCTGTCCTGGCCAACGAAGACCAGACAGCATGGGGGTGAAAACGTACCTGCGAGTTTTTGAACTGTTGATCAAGCTGTTACACTGCGTTGTTTCGAACCTACACGGTTGCCACAATCTGTATTGCCTGCATCAGAACCTTCCTCAGTTTTTCGCCGAAACCATGTCGCCGACGGTATTTTGATTTTTTGAATTATTTCGCCGAGATCATGTCGCCGATGTACCTTTGATTATTTTGGGAATCCATCGCCGAAACATTAATTTTGGGATTTTCAACATGCTGGTCAAACTTTGTGAATTCTGGTTTAAACTCCGTCGGACAATGTTGGATGCTCTACATCGTTTTCGAGAAGTACTTCAAGGGGCTCTACTGTAAATCTAACGATCTAGGCTGGTTTGCACGTTTCAGGATTCAGTTCCTGACGGATCATATAATGATCCATTCTTGTCTAGTGTGTGTGTGTGTGTGTGTCTGTGTTTGTGTCAAGTTCCGTAGTTTTGATCGTCCGCATGTTTCCACTGCTTGGTTGCCGCAGTTGCTTGGTTCCCAGACATATTCAGACGAGTTTGACCCATCCAACCCAAGAAGCCCTGTGTCTTACCAGTGTGGATTCAATTATTCAGCCCCCAAAACTGAACGGAACCCACAAAATGATATGAGCCACAAAACTCTGGAGCCCATGGTGTAGAAAAATCTTTGGCAAATCCTGAAAGGTAAGCCAGCAGTCAGCAGACATCCCCATAGGAAGCAATAGTCAATTTCTAGTGCGCGGGGATGGCTCCAACCAGAGGCCGGCGCAAGAAGGCGCTGGACAAATCCGGAGTTTGGAGGTCTTGCCTATTTGGTGGTTTGGATCCTTATGGCGAATTTCCCCTCTTAGTGGTGTTAGGGCCTTTGGAACTGGGGTCACGTTTTTGGCAATCGGAGGAAACCATGTCAACCTGATTTGAGAACCACAAAATTGTCATGGTGATGTACTGTAAGTGAATGCAAGATTCTGAGCTGTGTTTAGTTCATCCATGAGTCATGGTGTATGTTTGAACGTCAGGAGTATGACGTGGTTGTACAGGGCCAGTCAGCCGAGAAAGTGGCGTCGGAGATAGTGGGCTCCTCAGGATGCTTGTAAGTCTTGCGACGCGAACTTCCGGCATAACAACCAACCAAGTTCAAAAGCCATGGCGATATAAATTATATAATCAATGCAAATCACGAAGACAAGATATTGGACAACACTACTAATATGCAAAAGTCGTATATGGGGGGGTGCGTATATCATCATAAATCTTCCAACAACAGCATGGGGTAGTGATTCTGACCAATAAGAATAGAACATTGTCCCACACATGTGGTATGGTGAGCTACTGAACCACCAAGACTAGGACATGACTAGGACATAAACAAACACAGAAATTCCGGGATACCATGCACAAATTGACCCCGCCTACAATTTATGAAAGGCACTGACTGCCAACGTGCCGCTTCTCCGGGACTGAGGCGGCACACATCGCAGCCAAAGGATTCTGCACCATCGACCCTAGACTCGACGATGACCTTCTGCGGCAAGGTCGTGAGGACTGCATTGGTTTTGTGATTTTTGTGGCATCTCCCATTTTGCTGCTTGCAACGATGCATAATGATGCCATTGTTACCACAATGGTCCCATATGGCTTTGCTGGGTCCGATAGGCCATGATAGGCCCATAGGTAAAACTTTCTAAGGACCTAATGCATTGCAGGAGATCGGGGAGGCTGACGCCCGTGGAATCCTGAAGCAACCACCTGCCATGGCACCATCCCCAGCCTGAGGTGATGTGGTTTGGGTGAGTTCAACTGGAGAGATCAACTTCCAAACTGGATCAAAGTGCGCACAGATTCCCACTTCATTTGGATGTTTTGATGTTTTTTTGGCACTTGATGCGTTTGTTTCAGAGATAGTGCGCCCATCAGTCAACCGAAACTTGCCTTTTGATCCTCTTTGTTCTTTTTCTGGGGGTGAACTGGGGGTCTGTCTTGTGGGGTCCCCAAAATTGGGAATTGTTCAGAGTGAGCCAAGGTCCATGATGGCCTGCTTGGAGAAGAGGGGTCATCGATGATCCTGGACCTTTTTCAGGCACCTGCACAATGCAAGCAGAAAATGAGTGAATGGAAACGAAGCTACACAGTGTCAGCATGTGTCAGCCAGAAAGTCGTGAATTATTGACTTGAGTACAGTAAGACGTAGATAAAGTCAGACTGGAAAAAAAATCATTGGAAATAAACTGAAGTAAGCCTTGGTCGAGTGAAGTCATATGCATGGTGGAAACATGAGCCGCCTATGGCCCTTGACATTTGTCCATATTTGTCCGGTTGATTCCTGTCGCAGGAAGGGCTGTCAGATTCCAAACCCAGGGAGTTCAGGAACCTCCTTGCGTTGGACGAGTCGATGTCGGAGCTGGTCAATGTTTTACAGCCACCTGGGCGGCAGCTTTGGGTCGACACGGATCGGTGCCTGGTTTGGTGCGGGACATTGGTGGTTTCTGTAGGTGTTTGTGGCTTTGCGTTTCATCATGTTTCATGAGTTTTGCATAGTTTTGCGATGTGTCATGATTGTGTTCTTTTCTATATATATCTTTCTATTGGCTTCGGAAAATTCAAGAACTGGAAGTAGTGCATGTGGGTGAGGACCAAGCAAGTTTCAGCAAGAGACCATGCGCATCCATGCGCTTGAGGCTGTCCATCGGTCAACTGGGCTTTGGGTCGTTGAGTAAGACCCATGGCTTGCTGCATGAAACTGGCCTAGCTCCAGAGCATGCACCAGATCCCAGTGAGCATGAAGCAAGCATCTTGGCAGAAAAACGGCATGTATTTCATTTCATTGCAGTATATTTCAATATATTTCGATGGTTTCTCCATCTTGTATCATCTTTCTCATTCCGGCAGAATTTTCCACTTGTTTTGGTGTTTGCCTTGGCATGGTTCGGTCTTCAAACGTTTGTTGTATCACTGAGGCTATTGGCTAGGCATCTCGTCTGCTTTGGTGCCACCACAGAAGATCCTCCAAGTCCAACCAATGTGTTACACGTTTGAAACACGTTTGGAACACGTTTGGAACACGTTTCTCTCAGGAACCTTGGCGCAGAAGAAAATCATGATTCTCCTTTGCTTGGGTCCTGTCCGTGGCACCCTCGAGCTGCAACCCTATGACGAAGAAGCCGAAGCGTATGAAGTTCCGACCATCCCAGGACGCTGAAAGCATCTGAAAGCAACGTGGAACACAACGCTGAACGCAACGTACATAGCTAATATAGCTACCACATCTGACCTGGCGGGTAGTTTCAGTTTGTGTCCCAATGATTGGCTGCACAAATGTCCAAAAATACGCAGTTTTCATCAGTTTTCCATTTCCAAGAACGGGATGATGATCATCAATTGACTGGTACTGGATTGCAAGCACCATACGCAGTTTCCATTCAAATCGATTGCCAATGGGGTAATGTAATGATATGACACATGTTATTAACATGTTATTAACATGTGTTAACTATCCGAATGATTTGAATAGGGAGTCCATCACGAGCTGCGTCATGTGATCCCAGGGAGGTCCGACATCGTTCCAGGAAGTTTCATCATCCTGCGGGCAGATGCGATGTGGCACCGGCACTGTGCCCATTCCAAAGCACACATCCTTAGTTGTCGCTGAGACAGCACATGGATGGATATGGATGGAAGATGATGGAAGTTGTTCATGTTGTTCACGGAACAATGTACAATACTGGGCAGAAATAGCATGAAATAGCACAAGCACGTGCTTGGTTGAAGGATACTTTTTGGCCGGATGACGGTAGAGAGAGAGAGAGAGATTTAAAGTATACAAAAGATTGTGGAAAAGCACTCGAAAATGGGGGCTGACACAAAGGATCTCCATCATGAATGTGTGTCCCGTGGTTGATGTGAGGTTTCTTGGTAGGCCACGAGGGCCGGAAGACCGGGTCCAACTGGGTGCCGCCCTGCGCCAAAAGTCTGGAGCAATGGACAGTGGAACGAATGAGATATTTGAAAGAGAGCCAGGCAAAATCTCAGGAGACCTCTGTTTTGTTGATCTGGCCATGTTTGGCCACAGAATTTTGAACCGCTGCACACGGATTTCTGGTTGAATCGAACACCTCCTGCCCCAGGAGAAGTTGGATCTGCCTGCTGGATGGATCACGGCGATGAACCACATGTTCCACACCGCACAGCGGGTGGCGGTGCGATCAATGGCCGCCAGATATGCGGGCTCCTGGCAAGTTGAAAATTGGTAGCTTGGTGGTTTCAAAATGTTTCAACATGTTTCAAAGATATTGTCAGACTTTATAACTTTTTATATGAACCAAGCTTTGTGCCTACCAAGCTTTGTGCCTGGAAATCCTGTTTTCTTAAGGTGGGCCATTGTGAAGTACCCTGGTTTTCCGGCCTAACATTGATCATGGCATGGGATGCGATAACACGCATTCCTGTTAAGGATCCCTACATCCTGAGAGAAGATGTGAACCTTCAATTCACCCCCAAACAAGGGCCTAAGATCATCCAAGTCAAGTTGAACAGCGTATCTTTGGATTTCTTTGCTATTTTGGCGGAGGATTGCAGCAACCCCCGAAGGTACCTTTCACAACCCAGTGGTCCGGACTTGGTCATTGAAGTACCCCTGAGCCGATGGGATGTTGATCAATATTTTGATCCTGAAGCACCTCGGCCCATTGGCAGATCTCGGCATGGCTTCGGCATCTGTGGGTCATCTTTGAATCATGAGCTGGGTGTGTGTTTGTGCGATGTTCCCTGGCCCTGCTCCCGAGGAAACCCACTGGAGACAGGGAAAAACCATGGCCCGGCATGGTTCATTCGTGGATGGCACCGAGTATTTCGACAACAAATTCTTTGGCTTGTCACCTATGGAAGCGAAGGCTTATTGCATGCAGGGGAACGGCTATAGAAGATCAATCAAGCAGACAGATTTGTGAGGAACAAGGAGATGTATATATATATAAGAGTTTTGTTTGCCTCCCAGGATGTTGGGATTTTTGGAGATCAATATTTGCAAAAAAAAACATGCACTCCTCGATGTCTTTCTTTATCATGTTGGATTGGATTTCCTTCTCTTCTTCTGGGGAGAACGGGTGCATGTCCAGATTCCGCACGCAAGGGCTGAAAAGCCCTAGAAGAGTTGACTGCCACCCTTTGTTTGCAAACCCCAGCTGAGCAGTGCTCAAAACTCCTCGGGGGTCATGATCATACAGGCTTTCGTTCCAAGCTCCAAAGATAACATGCTATTAGCTGCTACATGCTGCTACTATAGCCCAATGATATCCAATGTTCGTTCTGATTCTCAACCAACCAAGTGAGTAGCACCTGCCGCTCGTCACTACTGCTCATCGGTTGCAGGGCATGGATCCTCACCAAAGAGTGGTGCTGGAAGTTGGCTACGAAGCGTGTCATCATGCGGGCTACAGCAAAGGAAAGCTCATGAACAAGATCGGTCCGGTCCCTATGCTGCCGCCTTGCAATGTCAGATGGGAAAATCATGGAACATCCATGAAAATCCATGCTTTGCTTTCCAACGCATCAAAAGATATCTAAAGTCCGTATCCGTCTGTGGTCTTTGCGGATTACCTCAGGTGGTGTTTATCTTGGTAGCAGCTCGTGTCTTTGCAGCACCTTGAGTCATTGCCAAGTAGTTGGTGCAAAATGGTGCAACATCAGCGTGGATACACCATGATTTACCCATCTTCTATCGACAAGGTGTTCCTAGCACAAACGGTCATACGATCATGTGACAGGAGTTCATTTTTTCAGTTGAATCACCGATTTTTTTTCTGTCAAGGACTGTTTTCGGCATGGTGTCAGAAGTGAGTGGCGCAACTGGCGGTGCAGCAAGTATCAACTCCAATCGATTTAGTTTCTGCTGCTTGGATCTTTTGAAATCATTTGAAATCTACATCTCAGCCATCAGCCAGGATTGTTCGAGGCGTGCATAGCACATCTTCAAGTTTAGCGCTTTTGGAGATGCGAGAATCTATGACTCAAACTACGGAGTCTCACTCGGAGCCTCAAGCACCAAACGTACTTGCTACACTTCTACACATGGAGGGGATACACCAAATTGGACCCATAATCATAGAGTCACGACGTGCCTTTAGGCAACCAAACCTCGGACAGGAAGTCCCCACCTTGCCGATGTTCTCCAGAAAAAGATAATTAATAAAGAAGGACAGTGCCTAGCCAACCGCAGTGCATGCTTGCCAATGTTTGCCAAAGGGTATAAGTTACAGCAATTACGGTGTGTGTATATATATATATAATATAATATAATAATATAATATATATACCCATGCATTGAGTTTGGCAGGCTTGGGTGTGCATGTATCATCTTTAAGTGTTTCAATGAATGCTACCATTTTGGCTCAAGTAATCTTGAACCAAAATAGCATTCATTGCTGTTTTCTTTCTTGGTCTTGGTAAGGGGTGACCTTTCCAGACCTTGATTGGGTGGTTCAAATCATATACAAGGGGCGACCTTGTATGCAGCGCAAACTCCCAGGAATCGATATCCCGGCAGCCACTGAGGCGAAGATCCTTCATGCTGCTGCTTTCCTGGAGTTCAAGAGCCACGTGGAAAGGCTGGCGCGGGAGGGCTCTGATGCTGCAGCATACACATGCTGGATGCATGGCATTGAAGTGTTGCATTCCCCCTACGTCATCACGACTGGGACAGATTCAGAGCTTTCCCCCCCCCTGCCGAAGCTACCCTGTTGCCTTGATGACTGCCAGCGTTGCGCAGCTCATGTGGGGGGGTTCAAGTTCCCGTGGCTCGGCTTGTGGAACAGCCGTGGCGTTGTGCTGCCCGATGATGTGGCGCCTGCGGATGCTTGGGCGTACTACTACCAGCACCAGGACCCCATGGACCTGCTGCTGGTCGCCGCCTATACGAAGCACAAAGTGGCCGCTGACATCGTGCCCCAGGATCTCTACGGGTTGCAGCTCAGGTGCTCAGCGGGCGACGCTGGGCAACTGGGCTTGGGGGAGCTGTTCGTTCAATGGAGGAGCTGGCTCAGATGCACAGGCCCTCACGAGCTCCTACCGGTCTTCCTCGAGCCGCGGCATTTCCCCAGAGCACCTAGGGGGCGACCCTGGGTGGCCTGGGGGAGAGAAGGCGCCAGGGCACATCGAGCGCTATGTGGATGGCTGGAATGCCAGGATGCAGGCATGCTCCAGCTGGGCACCGCCTGCACAGAGTGCGGAGATCCCACCAGGCGCGTGTGCTGGGCATGCTGCGTCGGGATGTGTAGTGACTGCTTCACCTGGCGTGAGCCATGCAGCACTTGTGGAGGACGTAAGAAGATGTTTGCTGCAGGTTGATTTTATGACAGAGGAGGCACCTCTGAAGTCACCGCAGCATCTTTTTGCTCTCCGCACCTTAGCAATCTTGTTAGGGTGCAGCGCCATGGCATCAGGCGGCAAAGGCTACTATGCAGCTCAAGCGGCAGCTTCGTCCTCGTCAGGGGGTGACCCTGAACCGGGATGGAGAGCAGCCGACTCCTTGATGATGATAGCTGCACAGCGTGCGCGTCAATGGAGGGAGAACGAAGGCCTCCTGGACGACAACGACTTCGCCTATGCCTACACCGACTACGATCAAGTCGTTGGACTAGCTGGCCATCACGTAGCAGATGACTGGCTGCAGACAAGAGCAAGGGTGGAAGAGCACCTCCTTGCTGCTGGGGCCAAAGTCGTGGAGGACAACCCCAAGGGTTCCGTCACTCTGCGCCCTGTGCGCAAGACAATCTACAAGAAAAAGCCCAAGGCCGTCAACGTCACCAAGAACCTGGATGAGGCCGTCCAAAAGCGGGTGAACGGCTTGGTGTCGATGTTTGTCGGAATGGGCGCATACAAACCAGCTGGCATCTTGACAGACACCCTCAAGGCCGAATGGAAACAAACATGCAAGAGGATCGCCGAGAAGAAGGTGAAGGACGCGGAGAAGGCGACCATTGACCGAGTGGTCAACACCTGGTTGGAGCTGAGGGCCTTCTTGGAGAGTCGGGGGCGACCCGCTCCTCCTGGAATGGTCGACCTGGATCAGTTCCTCAACCACACCCAGGCGCCAGCACGAGCACTCCAAGCCTTGAAATGGATGAACAAGAATGCCGACCAAGACATGGAGCTGGGAAACTTGCAAGTGCCTACAACACCCAGGGCGACTGGGCAGCGTGGGCAAGCACCGGTGGTGGAGCCGCCATTAGTGCAGGCCTTGGAGGACCGCATCACGGAGTTGCACGCGGTCGGCGATGAGAGGTGGTCAGTTCTTCTGGCTCCTTGGATCATGTCGTTTGGCTGTTTGAGGTATGCGCACATCGCGCGGTCAGAACCTCGGCGCCTCACCGCTGCATTCCTCCATTGCAGGTGCCCTAAGGGAAAACAAAAGCATGCCCGCGAAGGTTTCGACTTTGCGGTGCCGGCCACATTCGCCAACGGCTTCTTTTGGGCCAAGGAAGTGCTGGAGGCATACAGGACGCTGGCACCAGCAAGGCAGAGACTTGCAGGCCTTTGTTTTTCGGACGAAGGGCGCCCATGGACGATCCTAGAAGTGCAAGAGACGATGCAACAGGAAATGTCCGTGTTCCTCGACAATCCAGAAGATCTGACCACCTACAGCTGGAGGAGGCTTGCACCCACGGTGGCCCAGTTGTTAGGATGCAGGCCTGAAGAAATGGCAGCCCTGGGCGACTGGCAAAACAAGAGTGAGCAACCAGAGGTGGGGGCGATGGCATTTCACTATTCTTCGGCAAAATACGCCGCGTCGGTCAAGGTGAAATCCCTGATCTGGGGCGCTACGGCCAAGCTCGCTAGCAACCTGCTGTGGGAGGCGATCCCGCAGGCAGAGCTAGATGCAGCCCGAGCTCATGGCCTTACTGAAGCTGACAGGTTGCTGCGACAAGACCGCCAACCTATTTGGGCCTCTGCACATAGCTTCCAGGACGTGAAGAAGAGGCTCAAGTTGTCACAGCAGTTTGTTGAAGCGGCACAGCAAGCCCGGCAAGAGGCCGTAGCCGCACCGGCACCTCAGATGCCTGATCAACTCAATGGCAAGGTGCTGACGGCCACTTTGAAGAATGGTAAGGCCATTTGCCCGGAGTTCCAGACGGACGAGTGCCCGAATCCGGCAGACTCCTGCCCCTTCGGAGTGCACTTGTGTGCCATTCTACAAAAGTCAGGACGGGCATGTGGTGGCAAGCACGGTGCAGGCGTCTGCAACATCAAGAGGGCGGTGTTGGCCGCAACAGCAGTGCCAGCGGCACCCAAGCCATCGGCCACCTTGGTGCCGGCAGCCGTGGGGGAGAAGGCCACTTTTGGCCGGAAGAGGACCGCGGCGAGCGGTGCCACTGACGACGAGATGGCCGAGGTGATGCGCGCAGCTGTCAAGAAAGCCCGAGGTCAGGCTGCACCCAAGACTCCGCCCAAGGCGCCAGCCATTGCAGCCCCCAAGACACCTCCGAAGGCTGCAGCCACTACACCTAAGCCACCGGCCACAGCTGCGAAGTCCAGGGCTACAACCACAACGCCGAAGCGCTTGGCCGCTCCTGGGAAGCCACAGATCAAGGCCATGCCAAAGAAAGGCCATGGCAAGGCAGCAGGAGACACCTTGGACCTCCACTTGGAGCGGTTGGGTGTGGGCTCAGGGACAGCCCAGGCCCCGACTTGCATCTGGACATCCCGGAAGGGTGGTGGCATCTACCTGGCAGGACTTCCAATGAGGCAGACGGTGGACAAGTTCCCCAAGACAGCGTTGCAGATCTGCTGCTTCCCGAATGGTCCTGAGAGCCGGGGGGGGGTGACCCTCCCGGGAGCTCAGTTGATGACCTTCGCGGCGGCATACAGCCAGGAACGCAACGAACAGTGGACAGACGTGTGGCCGGCCGTCAAGAACACTGTTTGGCACGGCGACAACGTCGTGGTGCACTGCATCAAGGGGCGACACCGGGGTGCTTTCTTAGGCATCCTCTGCCGTGCATTGCTGGCCGGCGAGTCCATTGAGGATGCCAACCACTACGTGGAGAGCCGCAGGGATACAGAGCTGAACAAGGTCATTCGCGACCAAGGCATGCGGAAGTGGCTGCACAAGACCTTCCAGGACACCGCGGTGGGAACACAGCACCCCGAGCCGCAGGGATATGCAGCTACGGAGAGGTCCAGCACCCATGTCACGGTCGAGGACGGCATCACCTTGTGCCAGCACAAGCAGGCCGATGGGAAGGCGAAGCGCCTGGTGAACCCATACATGTCCACGGACGTCTTTGAAGCTCTGGCATGGGAGCGCCCCTGGTGTGACCAGTGCCTCCGTCGAGCGCCAGCGTCATGGTGGCCGCCTGCCTAAGATGCCCAAGCCGAATTTTTGGCCTTTGCGCTGATCAGCAGCACTGGCCCGTTCCGGCCATGGAGAGCCGAATTCATCAGCTCGGGGCTTGGATAAGAGCTTCAATCCAGCCTGCATGACCGCCCCCAGCAGTAACATCATGTGCGAGAGGAAAATAGTAGAGCCAGGTGACTTTCAGTAGGGTGCCCACTGAGCAAGTGCCGTGCCCTCATGTCCTTTCGTTGTGTTTTTCAAGTTTTTCCTTTCATGACAACGCACAAGACCATCTGGGAGGGGGACCTCAGATAGTCTAGTGTACCATAGCTCTGTGGCGGCATGAAGGTGATGTCATGTGAGGTCGCAACATAGCTGTGCGTTGTACACATGTCCAGATTTCACATCAGTGTATGTCAGGGTCCATTTATTTCATGCCACGCCAGGCTGTTCCAGCACAACGCACGGGGGAGACCCGAGGCGCAGTTTTCAGTCAAAGGGAGGGGATCCCTGGGCCTCAGCTAGAGGGGTGTCCTCGAGAATAGGCCATGGAGACTGATAAAGTCCCACTGGAAAAGGGTTCCCCAGAGGAAATCCTAAGGAAGTTGGGTGACAACTTCTCGTTGGATGATGGGGTAATTACAGCCCTGCTCCGGTTGGGCGTCGAAAGTTTGCAAGAGTTTCGTTTCCTCTGGGCATCGGAGCAAGCCATTGAGCCCTGGGTTGCGAAGCTGGGCCTGGGGGATAAGGCACTGCTGATGACGGCTCGAGTCCGCAGAGCATGGGCCGCAGTGGGACTCTACTATCGTCAGGTGGAGCAGGATCGATCCAAGATTGCACTGTCGGACTTGGACACCATGCTTGGGGAGACCGAGCTGCGCGACACCAAGCAGCAGTTTTGGAGACGCTACAAGATGCGCTTCCCCCCAGAGATCCACCCAGCAGACACCACCATCTCCAGAGTCGCCAGAGAGATGCAGAAGCGCATGCTTTGCGTGTACAACATATGGAGAGTGAAAACCCTTCAATTCCAGCTCACTACATCGCAGAAGAAGCGCAAACTCAGCGAAGGACTGTTCTTGGAAGATGGCGACGATGAGGAGGTGGTTACCCATGATGTCGACAACTACCTGGACAGGTTGTTCACCCTGATGTTGGCTTATGCCATGGCAGGGTGCTCTGGGGTGACCGGAGCACCAGATGCCGCGCAAGAGCTCAACTTAGGAGCCGATACAGTCAAGTTTGTCAACGTCCCCATGGACATCGTCTACAAGTACTACTTCAGAGCCAAGCGCAGTGTGGCAGGTTTGCCTACATCACAGCGCATGCAATGGCTCCAGGCCAAAGACGTGGAGGAACGCAGTGAGTGGGTGTCCAAATTTCGTGAGTCTACGATGAGCTTGGGACAGGTGATCAGCGAGATCTACACGTCCAGGGACGCACATTGGTCTGCACCAGGGCCCGCTACCCCGGACAGGAAGAGTGCAGCCCCCACCGCAGCCTCTACTGCAAGTCCATCTAAGGTGCCGCCAAGCACATCACCCTTGAAGTTGGGCAAGCCGATCAATGGCAAACCCGTGGCGACGGCAATGAAGGATGGTACCAAACTTTGCCCGCAATTTCAACGAGGCGGCTGCAAGGCCAAACCATGTCCTCAGGGAGCCCATCGATGCGGAGCAGTTGTCAGGAAAGATCGGGTATGTGGAGCGTTCAACCACGGTGCAGCCAATTGCACTGGTAAGCGTTGACACGCCCCAGAAGAGGAGGCGGCTGCCTCTTTTGGGTCAGATGAGCTAGAGCCGCAAGAGGGGCGACCTCTTATGGCAGATCTCATGGCAGGTCCCAACGCACCCCTCACCAAAGCATTCATCAGTTGCGGGTGGCAATGCATTACAGTGGATTGGTTGTTGGATGACAGCCATGACCTGTCAGATGAGCGCCGGCAACAATCCCTGAGCAAACAGCTTGAAGAGGTGATCTTCATAGCGGCAGCTATCGACTGTTCGACAAAGAGCAGGGCCAGGGAGATCCCCAGGAAGTTTGAAGACGGGCGGCCAGCCCCTGGTCCTCTTCGATCCGAGGTCTACCCTGATGGCCTGCCTCACCTCAACAGCCGGGATGCCCAAAGAGTCGACCTTGACAACAAAGCCTGCAACTATGTCTTGGGAGAAATTCAGAAGTTGCGGGATAGGGGGGGAGGCAGTGTGCGTGAAAACCCTGCCCGCTCCTTGCACTGGTGGACGTCCACAGAGGTGACTATGTGGGAATCGGGACAATGGTTCGACACAGCCTACGCGGCATGTACTTTGGGTGGGGCGCGTTGCAAGCATCAAGTGCTACGACACAATGTGGAGGAGATCCAACGCTGGCCCCCAGCCAATTGCCACCATGTGCACGACCCACAGGAATGGACCCCCTACACCTCCGACGGCCAGCGGTTCTACCCATCCAAAGAAGAGGCAGAGTACACAGCAGTCCTTGCCTTTGCCATTGCAGTGTCGGCTAGTTGGTGGGCAGTCCGCACAGGTCTAGCCGTCCTGCATGTCCCACGCATGCCCACGTTCATGTCAGTCGGACGCCGTGAACATTGGCTGGATATGGACCCGCGTGCAATGCGGGAGTGGGCAATGGCACCACTGGCGGTGACGCTGGGCCTCACAGAATCCTTGAGGGCTGAACGATCGGGGTTACCGGTCCGAAGGCTCGTCAAGGAGGTGATGATCGAGAACAACAAGCTACCACGCAAGACCATCTACGTCGGCCGAGGCAGCTTTCATCATCGCCTATCGACGACCAAGTGGAAATCGCCATGGACACCGGGCCACAACTGCGAAGCCGGTGAATGGCCGGCCAGGTACATTGTCCATATTCGAACATCACCTTTGTGGGACGCCTTGCATGAGCTTAGCAATATGGAGCTGGCGTGCGACTGCCCCATGGAGCACCTGTGCGAAGCGGACATGCTCATTGGCCTCTTCTTCGATGCCACCGCCCCTGGGGGTGACCCAATGCAGCGGGGCACCGATGGCCGATGGAGTAGGACTGTGGCATTGTTGCAAGGGATCCAGGCTATTCCCAGGGGGGTAGCCCTACCCATGATGAGCCAAGAAGCACTGGTATTGGCATTCCAAAAGCTTTTCCCCGAGCACTGGTTCAAGAACTACAAGTTTGCAATGATTGAAGACCTCATCAACAGCCCGCCCTTCTGCTCATATGCCACTTGGCTTGCAGAGCGAGGAGAAGCTTGGGACGGGCCCCTAGTCCCGCATCTGGCTGCCGGGTCAGTGAGGCAGCTTGCACGGATTGGGGACGGGTGCCAAGTGGGTGCGATGACACACCGTGCCGCTTTGCCCCCTCTGCTGCCGTTCAACTTGGATCCTGAGGACCACTTCAACCAAGCAGTCCAACGAGCCCAGCACCCGTTGCCCTACGAAGACCTCCCAGTCGTCGACTTAGACCTGGAGTTCGTAGCAGATGCCTATGTGGCACATGGCCAGCAGTTGCGCCCGTGGCGACAGCAGGCAGTCGGGGCCATGCGAGAGCTGAAGAGACGCTGGGAGGGGGTGACCCTCCACTTGCGATCCTTCCAAGAGCCGGCCGTCCAGCAGGTAACACGGCACCGCGATGTGGGGCTCATCGCATTGCTGATGCTGCTGACATCATGGGCAGACACCAGCTTTCCCTATGGTCTGATCCGTGGGCTGCCTGCAGTGGGCTACGCACCACCTTATGGGATATTCCCCCAACAGCCAGCTGAGGTGATCAGCATGGCAGATGTGTTGGAGGGATGGCAGGAACACAATCAGCACATCTTGGGCCAGCTGAGAGCAGGCAAGGATGATGAGTTCCTCCTGCAGCAGTCATTGGAGGACGCAGCGAATGGTTTCTGCACAGAGCCCTTGCGACGGACAGATTTCCTGCGGGCCATTGGCAACAAGGCCCATCGATTGATCCCGCGTTGCGTGATCACACAGAGCTCAGGCAAGCAGCGTGTGATCGACAATGGGGACACCGGAGGACAATCAGCCTTGTCGTCTGATGCTAACAAGCTCACATTGTGCAGTCCATTGCGTCCTGCCCAGCACATTCGCCTTGCAATGCATCGTTGGACAGAGGATGAGATGGCCGATTTCTTCGCGAACGATGCCTGGGAAACAGGACAAGAAGATCTGCCTTCAGCATACAGGTATTGCCCTATGGCATTGCAGGAAAGTCTGGGCTGCGTGGTGGTGTGGTACCATCACGAATGGCAAACCCCTGCATACCAAGTCTACGCTGGGCTACTCTTCGGACTGCCGCTGGCGGTTACATCATTCAACCGTTTTTCCAGACTATTGGAGGCACTAGCCAGGCGTTTTTGCCGAGTTTTGACATCCCTGTACTTTGATGATGCGACCATTACAGACTTGCAATCCTCAAAAGGGTCAGGCCAATGGGCCATGAATCAATTGTGTTCTCTTATCGGCTCCCCCTTCGCAGAGGACAAGAAACAACCAATGCAGAGCACCGGAACCTTTTTGGGATTGACTCATGATCTCAGCTCCATCAACCAAACAGGGCACGTACAGTTTTGGGCTCGAGAACGGCTCCATGACAAAGTACGTGACATGTTGGCAACAGCCAGGGTGACTGGCCATTTTAGCCGAGGGGCAGCATCGAAGCTGTACGGCTTGGCCAATTTCCTGGAACAGGGCATCTACGGTCGAGTGGGATATGGCGGCCTCATGGCCATCAAAGCCAGGCAAGACGAGACAACCTCGACCATCACTCCCGAGATTGAAGCATGCTTCGAGGTGATCGAAGCGGTTATGCGCTTTCAGCCAAAGCGGGAATTTCCCGTTCTGCACCTGGATCATCTGCGCTTTTTGGCAGCCTCCGACGCAGCTGTCGAAGCAGACAATCCTGGTTCAGGAGGTTTTCATCTGATCTTTTTCCAGCCTGACGGATCACAAATTCGTCACAGTTTTGTCGCGACCAACTGTGCAGAGCTCCGAACACTTTGGCAACCTGCAGAGACGCATATCGCCCAATTGGAACTATCTATGGTGCTCTACGCCCTTGTCGAAAGGCCTGATCTGTTTCGAAACCGACACGGCCTATGGTTTTTGGACAACGTAGCAGCCGTCATGACGCTAGTGAGAGGACGTTCTAGCAATGCCGACTTAGCGAAGCTAGGTCATTTGATCCATCTAGCTCTGTTTGCACTGCGAGCCCAAGGATATTGGGAGTACGTCCAGAGCAAGAGCAACTGGGCTGACGATATCAGCCGACTTGGCGTCAATGATCCATGGTGGCGATGCCATGGTTTTGAATTTTATTCGTCGTACCTCCCTACAATCTTGTTCCAGCTACCCTTTGCAGCTGTCATTCTCACCTTCGAATACCTTTAGTGCTTTGGGAATTGAGTGCATTGGGTGATTCCTGCAGAGCAGGTTCCAGCCTGGGTTGCCAGGCAGCTGACCAGTGGCGAAACTGGTCTGGGGCTATGTACGTGTCACATCGTGACAACCCAAAGCAAACCTGAGGATTGCAGGTGAAATTGACTGAGCATAGGCATAGCTGTGGAAAAAGAAAGCTGCGGGAGCGCGAGACAGTATCTGTTTCATATGACACTTTGAGATGTACCCATGCATTGAGTTTGGCAGGCTTGGGTGTGCATGTATCATCTTTAAGTGTTTCAATGAATGCTACCATTTTGGCTCAAGTAAACTTGAACCAAAATAGCATTCATTGCTGTTTTCTTTCCCCACCCTCCCAACCCTAAGAGCCGACCTCCCGTGGAGATGTCCGCCTAGGTTAGGGGAGCCTGCACGGCAGGCGAGTCCATAGCCTCTATCGGGGATCCTCTCTTGGGGCGACCAATAGAGTTTTTCCTTCCCTTAGGTTTAAGGGATGGGTGATTCCTGCAGAGCAGGTTCCAGCCTGGGTTGCCAGGCAGCTGACCAGTGGCGAAACTGGTCTGGGGCTATGTACGTGTCACATCGTGACAACCCAAAGCAAACCTGAGGATTGCAGGTGAAATTGACTGAGCATAGGCATAGCTGTGGAAAAAGAAAGCTGCGGGAGCGCGAGACAGTATCTGTTTCATATGACACTTTGAGATGTATATATATATATTTATATAAATATAAATAAACGGAGGGACAGCATTGGCAATGATGAACCAATGAACTGGTTCTTCTCCGATGCAACCCTGAACAAGGTATGACATTGCAAAATATCAGATTTATTCAGCAGACCAGGGCAAAGATGCGAGCTCATGAGGCAATGGCGTGAGGACTAGGACAGACAATACCTTTCTTTGTTTGCCGTTGCCAGGGGGATGCAGTCGCAGCCTCCTACCAGTCCAGTATGTACGTCTGAGATGGGAAAATCTTGTGTAGGATAGGATGTGGGAAGAAAGGGAGGGCAGACGCGATCGGGAGAAAGTTAACAAGAAATCACAATTCAGGATGATCACTGATTACACCCATTCTTCCTTTGCGTCCCGTCATATCTAGATGCTGCAGAGAGCCGTTGCTCGTGAGCGCGAGTGGAAAAGACAGGAGAGCTGGTGGACACTGGGAGTTCTGCTTCCCAAAAGTCAGTATGAACAGAGACCTGTCACTAGCTGAGGCAAAGCCACCATGTCAACGGGCGTCTTGGCTGAAGCCTCCGACCTTTTTGACAGCATTGCAATTGATACACATGGGACTGTCTTGAAAGCGCACGGCTCAAACAAACTGTGCATTTGGTGCAAATAGAGCTGCTTAAGATCGCTGTCTGAGTTTCTCGTGCCTTTGAAACTCTTTGGATGATGTTTGCTCGTTTTGCCGATGGCCCAGAAAATCTGGGTGAAGACCGGAGAAAGTGCTGCACCAATAAAGCTTGCAGTTTTCTGTAAAGGACTGATTGGAGTTGTTGCCCACCAGCTGCAAGGGAGTGAGCCGACTTGATTCTGAGGTGGCCACTGGTAGATGGCTTGCGAAAGATAAATGCTCTGCGTGCTTTGCGACCACCTGGTGAGCCAAGGAGCTCATTTGAAGCACAAAAGAAGACTGGCAGAATGAAGCCAACAAAGATACAAGCAAGCAAGAAAACAAGGGCAACATAAGAATCACCACCACCGCCGCCGCCACCACCACCAGCAGCAGCATCATCATCATCATCATCATCATCAGCATCAGCATCAGCATCAGCATCAGCATCAGCCATCGTCATCGTCATCATCATCATCATCATCATCATCATCATCATGATTCATGATCATCATCATCATCATCGTCATCATCATCATCATCGTCATCATCATCATCATCAGCAGCAGCAGCATCACCATCACCACCACCATCATCATCATCACCACCATCATCATCATCATCATCCTCATCATCCTCATCCCCATCCTCATCGTCATTGTCATCGTCATAGTCATGGTCATCGCCATCGTCATCCTCATCACAGGAGCATCAGCAGCGGCAACGGCAATGGAAACCACCCAACAAACACAACAACCAAAAAGAAAACAGTACTGGACTTAATCTTACCGGTTTGCCCACATCGCTTGGTTCCACAGGAGGACTACTGCAGTGGATTTGGTCCTATGTTACTGCGGCCGCGGTGAGCGCATTGAGTGGCTCCACGGTTTCCATCGATTGCCATGGAGGCAGGAGGACAGAATTCCAGGGACGACTGGAAACGGGACAGATAGATAGATTGCAGTTGCTGGCTCAAATGAGTTTGACCAGGTATGAAATTGGGAAGCTGGAATCCATATCATAAGTTTGTGTCAGCCACAGCCAAACCCATTTCCCAATTTTTTCAATTATGGTCCCACCATGCTCATGGCACTGCAGCACTCAAAAAAAGCCTTGCGAAGTCTGCCTGAATTCGCTTGCCTTCTTTGCATTTGCACCACCAATTTCAGCAAGGACCGATCTGCAGTGATCCGTGCTTCGGTGGCCTTGAGGCCAAGCAAACAAAATGTCAAAGATATTTGAATACCTGATGAACATAAACGACTATCTAAACTAATTTCAAACAACCATAACAACCTCCGTGCGCATGTAGGCAAGAAAATGCTTCAGCGTTTGCATTGGATTTTCTGCTGAACCATTTCGGACAACCTTTGAGAGGTTTTGTCTCAGGTTGTCAAAGAATTTTTAGGTAATTTTCAGTCAGTATGTTGAGTGAACGAGTGATGTGATTGGAGATTTTTTGACTAAAGACATTCGGGCGGGGGATCCATTGGTTTCCCCTACATTTGTGCACAACAACTGGAGACATCTCGGTGACCAGGATATATCACAAGTGTGGATCTGTTGTTGACCATGAACGAGAGGATCCTTGGAGGCATTGGCTGAGAAGGCGCTTCAGAGCTGTCCATTGCGCCGCGTGTGCTGAGGAAGAGAGCCAGAAGCTGATCAAAACATGGTCCAGTTGGTTCGACACTGTTCAGGTGGGGGTACGGGAAGATATCCAATTGCTGCGGATGGCGCGCGCGCTGATCTGGATACTGAGGGAACTTCAGAATATTGCTGGATATGTACTGTACCAAAGGGGTCTTGGGAAGACTGTATCGGGTGTAGTGACAGCAATTGCTTCGGTCAATGGGTGGTTTATAGTTCATTGTACTGCAGGTGCGATATGTAGACGATGAAGTCAGAGCTGATGATTGCTCGGCTTACCTTGCTTATGTGGTAGCTGCAACCTCAGCTGTCCAGAGTGCAGCAGAAACAGATCAGCATCAAGTTCTATACTTCCACTTGCATGAGCTTTCGAGCTGATTAAATTCTACAGACTAGTTGCGTTTTCCTCATCCGGCGAAATGTTGAGGACCGATATGATGATATGCCAGAGTTCGCAGTTTTTCTGCATGCAGATGCACCGGAGGCGAGTTTGGCGTGGCATGTTGACACGGTCGCATACTACTTTCAAGAATCAAAGTTGCGTATCACAGCTGGTTTGTTCAGTCGGCCAGGGTTTGTCAGTTTATACTTGGTCGTAATTTCCTTGGCAGCACATTCCCACCATTGACTTGCTGATGGACACTGTCTTCGCAGCTGCAAGGCGCGCCAGGTCTATGCTTTTCTGACCTCAACGGATTTTTATCAACGTAAAACACATCATGACATGGCAGGGGCTACCTTCCTCCAGAGGCAGGCTTCATTCATCTGGCACACAACTATGTACGACATGATTGTCCAGGCGCTTCAGCCTTGTCAGCTTTGGTGTTGGTATCTGGAGTGGCTCCGGTTGTTGGAGCAGCCATGCCCTATTCGAATTATATTATTATATAATATATAGATGATTTTCCTTACTAGAGACATCCCCAACTGATGGCGGATTGTGAACGGAAGAG
>CAMXCT020001029.1:135000-169496 GCA_947184155.2 Cladocopium goreaui
GTTTAATACAAGTAAACCAATTCCAGTTGATGTTAGACGATGGATGGTAAAGTGACTAAACAAATAACAGCTGCCCCACTATTCCAGTCATTTCGGAGGTTCGGGCTCTTAGCTTCTTCGGTGCCTGCGCCCCGGTTTGACAGCGACATGCTGGGGGATTGGGGGACGGGGACGTGCCAAGGCAGAGTCTTACCATGCGCTCTTCCCAGTGGGTAAGGTGCCAACGGAGGGGTTGTCCAACCCATGGAGACCCAAAATGACGATTTTTGTGGGAAAAACATGAGCAAACTCGAGATTTCAAGTTGGAATTGGCCGGAATTACAAAGCCACATTTGTCTCAATTTCAGGAAGTGGGGCGACGACATGTTCATTTCCATGCCGCATGAAGCTGTGGCTTCCCTGGAAGATCTTGGATGTAGTCACTTGCAATGAGCGATGAGTCATATTGAGCAGGTGGTTTGGGAGCCTGACCCTCGCGGACGCACTCCATGCCAGCTGAACATGCGCCTTGGCATATCAGAACAGTCTCTAGGTGACTGGAAGTGTACACTCCCTAATTTCCAGCGAACCGCATCAGACTTAAGCAGAGGGTCGTTGCCAGCTTTTCGAATTTTTGAGAAACTGCTGCACTGCTGGATTTGTCGTGCTTTGCACTCAAGTGCTGTGTTCTGGTCACTGCGGCTTTGGGCCCTTTTGTTTCCAGGTACTTTTGGCATGTAATGTTTGGAGAAGACCTTTGGCTCCCGCGGCGACACAGGGACAAGCGTTTGTCATGCGCTTACATCTTGCCAGGGAAGCGGGCTGTTGGTCAGAGCTGAGCAATAAGTTTGAATGGGATTTCGTTCCAGAAAGTTTCTTGAAGCACAAGAATCACAGACAGACGTCATTCCAGGCAAGTAGCATAAGCGATCTGCAGTCCAAACGGGATTTTTGGAATGAACAAGATGTAAATGATCCTTCGACCAAATAAGGCCTTTGTTCATTCGCATATTGAACATTGAGGCCCGAAGAAGCCGACATATCATGGACAAATGTCAGTCGTGAGTCATGAGTCATGAGGGTCTGATTGAATTTTGTAATGGTCATTCATGTTATGTTCTGAGAATTGCAACCTTCGGTGGAAGATTGCCATGTGTGAAAGCCCACCCGCACATTGGCTGGTGATCAAACAATTCATTTCATTGCCAATCTGGCTTTGCAAGCCCAAAGCCCCAAACATACCAAGACTATTCGACTATTCGGTTCTTGGGATGCCTGGGTAGCATGGCTAGGGTTTGATCCCACAGGCCGAGGCAGCAGTGGAGGCCCAACGAGGTGAAGACGGTCCAGGAGCAGCACTGATTCAGTTCACAGGTGGGGCGATCTCCGTGGAGATGTCGAAATCATGGCACGGAATTGACACCATCCCGAGTAGATTCAGTATTCAACAACCAGGCTTTCTAGCGCGGGGTACTTCAATTGGGGGAAGGGATTACATACTAGTCAGAATTATGTCACGAAAGCTAGCTTATCCTAGCTGCAAGGAACAGGCAGGTATCAGGACCGTTGAAAACAATGAAACTTTCAGTGTTATACCCTCCGCTCCCACCCTGCCTCCGGCTTTGATCTTCGCTGGACCCTCCGCTGGCCCCCCCCCCGCTGGGACCCCCCTCCGCTCCCCCCCTGCCTCCGGCTTTGATCTTCGCTGGACCCTCCGCTGGCCCCCCCCCCGCTGGGACCCCTTCTACTCTGGACCCGCCCTGGATCCCCCCCGAGACCATGGGTTGCGCGCAAGTACAGGGTCGTCATCTTCAATATTTCATTTCGTCGGCGTCGTCGTCGTCGTCCTCCTCATCATCATCATCATCATCATCATTATCACCATCATCATCATCATCATCATCATCATCATCATCCTCATCCTCATCCTCATCCTCATCCTCATCCTCATCATAATAATGATAATGATAATGATAATAATTATCATCAGCAGCAGCATCAGCATCAGCATCAGCATCAGCATCAGCATCAGCATCAGCATGGATCGTCATCATCATTCGTGCCCATCATCATCGTCATCAGTTTACTCTTGCAGCTGAACAGTCTCCGGTACAACATTATAGTAGCGTCCTGCTAGCTGCTAGTTGTTGTACCTCCCCCTGGCCTTCAGTTGAAATGTTCGAATGACTGAAACCATGGACAAGGCGCATCACTTTGGTGGAGAAAGATATCAGATGCCCTGCCAGGCGACAATGCTGGAGCAGATGATACGTGCCCATGGGTAAAGTGTCCTGTATCACATTTGATTTCTGTCGCCGCCCTTGGAGATCTTGGAGCTTTATTTGCAGACCTTCAGTATACAAGGGTTCCATAAACGGATCCAAAACTATGTCACTTGCAACCTCGACTTCTTTCACCATTTCTTGTTTATGTCAATATGCCTGCGCACAGACAGGCACACAGACACCTGGTATCGTCTATGCTGATCCACAGGTCAGATGATCACTATTCTTTTTCATAAGGACTTGGCTGCAGGCTTCCCATGGTCTTGCTGATGTGCTTTTGGAGCTTTAACTTTAATCCCTCCCCCCCGTGGAACCACAAGTTGCAACTTAGTGCCCCAAACAGCTATGTGCAATCAATTGAGAGTTGTCAAAAGCTTCCAACAGGTATTATCGATTGCAAAGTCTTTTTGCAGAGAGCTGAACGCAAAGTGGGGACTGTTGGTTTCACCTGGTGATGCATCCTGCATGGCCGAATTGGCAATGCAATGGATGTCAACATCCGCGCTCAAAAGGGCCTACAGGGCTGGGTGGGTCCAACCACATGGAGAATCTCAGACATCGACTTTTTGGAGAATGGATGCCAATCACTTGAGTCTGGCTTTGAAAGGCATGCCATATGTGAAATATGATGAAATGAACCCACCATTCATTTTCATGTGTTTAGTAAACGTCCTGCAGTCAGAGTTGTGCTAAATTTTTCCAGGCGCGAACACCTGCCACTCTGCGCCAAATGTCAACTCATGTGGCACAGTATTCCTGGCCTGGCTTGAAGCGGTTTCCCGACAAAAACTAAGCGTAACATTTTTGCACTTTTGGTGATTTAAGAAGTTTAAGAAGACAGCCAATCATCTTTATTGTTTGTGTCATACCGTATTACCCATGTACGTCGACTCTTTTCCACTCTGTTTTCAGCAAAAGCTTGGCACCAGCATTGGTTTATGGAGGAAACAGTCAAAGTCCTGTGCTTTCAGTTTGTCACGAGCTTGAAGAACAAAAGCCTTCTCAACTTAGTGTGTTCGAGCTCTGAAACTGATCAGTTCGGGTGTCCTGACGGTTAAGGACCTCGCAATTTGACGAGGCTTGGCATCGAAGACACAGTTCAGACTCAGCATTCCTGCCAGGCGATGCTTGCAAGCTGCCAAATCAGCACTGAAGGTTCCGGGCTGCTACGACACCATGAAGCGGGCTCTAGAAACAATTCGCTGGAACAAGTTTCAACCATTTGTCCTCTGAATCCCTGGATCATCAGATCAACATCCATAACACGCCATGCCCCTTGCCCCCCGCCGGGTTGGACCATACTGGTGGTTTGCAGCGCAGGACAATGTGAAGCCATGGGAGAAACCCAAGGTGCCACTTGTTGGAGCATGACATGGCGGGGCAGCTGGGAGCACTGGCGTGCGGCAAAGCTGAGCAGGTCCGAATCACGTTGAATCTTGCGGCTGAACGAGGCCCGGTACACTCAAGTGTGGATACCAAGTTCCACGAACAGAAGTGGCCACAAAGCTGATGGGCGGCCATGATGTATCTAGAAAACTCCATTGGAATTCATAGAATCATGCGTTCGACGCATTTTCAGCGCTCCTTGCAGCATTTTGCAGCCATTTTGGCAACCCATTTTGGGCTGCTCAGGTTGGATCAAGCAGCCGGTCAGCGCCTTGGTGAAGCTGCCAATGAGCTATGATGCCATTCCCGTTGCCCAGGATTCTCCCACCAGCAGGCGGAGCAATGTTCCAACGGAGGAGCCACGAAATCGGCCAATCATCTGACATGGCTGCCATGACTCATGAGATGTTGGTGCCAAAATGTTCGGCGAGATATCGTTTTGAGCCCCGAAGCTCGGACGAAGTTAGCAATTGTGGAACTTGTGACTTCGACTTTTTGCTTGGCCTAGAGCTTTGCTCAACAGCAATGTGATACAGACAAGCACTCAGCAAAAAAGCACGTGGGTCTCAAAAAGACATGCAGCAATGTCTATCAAGATGAAATGTCATGGCAGCATTGTTTTGTGTAAAGTAATGTTTATATGTTTCGAGATCTGGCTCCTGTGTTGCAGGATTGTCGCCAGCAGAGGCGGGAGTTCTGCAGCAAGGCTTTGCATTCCTCGTAGTCCCCTGGGATCCCTTGGGCTCTCTTGGGTTCCCTTGGCCCTGCCACTTGAGCAGTTTTGGATTGCAGGAGTCCTCCCAAACGAGTAGATGAACTGGACCAGCAGGACCCGTTCAGATTCCATTTTGATTTGTGAAATCTGGGCCAGGGGGATCTTCACAGATGCCAAGGGTAGGTCTCGGAGATCGTCGGAGACGAGGAATCCAGTTTTTTTCCAGGACATTATCTCTGCTCCTTGTTGAAGCACTATGCTTTGCACCACGCAGGAAGCTCTGTTCTGCCATGATATGCGGCGTTTGACTCGAATGGCCAAAGCTTGTGCGGAGGCCCCGAAATATAGACTTGGGTTGCCAACCACTGTGAGATGTAGTGTCCCCATTTGCTGTACAGTGTATCTATAAATAAATATATATATATATCCTTGCAGTGAAACTACGATGGTAACTACGACAAAAATCCAACCAAAAAACAATGGCAGTATTCCAAGCTCGGGACACCTTCAACTGCACGGACATCCATTCGAATCTTTTTTCCCAAGCGGGGAGCAAAAAGGAATTTGGGGTGCATATGTAGATTCTGAGTCTCTTTGGGTATGTACAACGTGTACTGTATATTAGTATATGATAGTATATGTGTATGTACACAATGATGTGAATGTATTTGCATGTAGATGTACATCTATATTAGATTATATTAGTAGATTGGTATTAGTAGATGTCACATCCGTTTACCAGGGTTTACTAAGGATGATGGGTCATGATGACATATCACTGGTGACATCAGGACGCCCTGCACGAGTTGAAGGGTCTTCGCAGCGAAGCTGACGAGCTGCGGCGTCAGCTGAGACAGCTGACAGATGCGCCGGACGCTCGGGGACTGGTGGGGCATGAGACACCTAGGACACCTAGGACACCCAACTGAAACCTAGAGACCTAGAGATTTGGACCAATTTGGGAGTGATCACTGGATTCTAGGAGTTTGATAGACTTGGATTGTATGGTTTCGTTTCAAGTATTTTGGGAACAGTTGGAGAAATCATTAGCCATTAGCCTCATTAGCTTGCCATTTGTGTTTTGCAGGTGTTATACGACTGGATCATGACCCACGTTTCTTAATGGCTACAGTCTCTGAAATAAACTGAGACACAAAGTGATGATCCTTGGTGATGGGTTTGAAGCCGCATGCAGATAGAGAAGAAGCAAAATCCATCGTGTCTTGAATTAAAAAGCTAAATGCATCGGAAGCAAGGGATCTTGTCACACCCAAAATTCATCGACAGTCCGTAAGTGCCATCTGTGGCCAACTAACTTTCATGGAACAAAACAGATTCTGTGCACCGGCATCCCTCACAGGCACAGTGATGACGCGAGTCTGGATCTTGGTATGGGCGATGCAGTGTGCAGCCCGGAAGAGCTCAGCTATGTTGGCGCAACTCCAAGGTCCAGGGAGACTGCAGGTGGGTGATTCACTTTTCTGCCAAGAGCATTAAATTCATGACAAATTCATAGGCCTTGCTGAGTCTGGAAAACTCGCAACTAGCTGCGGAGGCAGGGCGAAGACGTGACCTGGGAAGCCAAGATGGTTTTTTGCCGAAAGTGGCCCGCCTGATCTGACGCTTGGGGGTGACACTTGTCAGACGTGCCCCCGCAGAAGAACAGTGCAGTTTATCCTGTAATCTTCAATAGCGATTCGTGATTTTCATGTTCCGTGGCATCAGACAATTGAGGCCCAGAACACCAGGAAAACTCACAGCCCGCTGAGGGTATCCGAATGAGGTCAGTGAGAACTAGAAAAAAAATCATGTCAAGGCCAAAGAACATGCCCTGGCAAAAATCAGTGTTGGGCAGAGGATGGCGCTTAATAGAAACAACATGAAACAAAATGAAAATCGTCATGAAGCAATGGGATTTCTATCCAAATGGATCTAAGTGGTATGACAAAGACATGTTCAACCGGATGGCCCAACCCTGACGTCAAGTGTACATAGGCGCATGGATCAGGATCTCAAATGGACTCTTGTCTTGTATTGGTCCTGCAGCGCACGCCACGTATCACCAAAAATATCAAAACATTGGTATTTTTATACGGCAAAAGGCCACCATCCCGCTTCACAAAGTGAAACTTTAGCTTGAATCATTCGGATGAAAGGAGAAAACAGGAGCTCTTTTTTCGGTTCATGAAGGAAAACGTAGATTAGAACTGCATTGTTGACACCCGGAGGTTCCATTGGCAAGATTCTTACGCAAGCCTCCCCAAGAGTGATAAACCTTCTTTCAAATCAGACAGTCAGACTGAAACAATGGGCTTGTGAATTTGAGTTCGGCATCTGGCACTAGTATCAATAGGGTTGCTTGCTACCTCTTTCATGGCTCGAAGAGGCTTGTGAGAAGTGCTGGCAAAAGTCTCTGGCATTCTTTTCTCAACCAAGCGATCTGTCATCTACAATTTGTCTTTGCAAGCCTTGACTCAATTCACGACATTCTTCCATACTAAGTCGTACTATGCCATATTATTTCGTTTGAAGTCGACTAAGTGATGCTACTAAAAGTCATACTAATTGTACTAAGTCTGCCAAACTAAGTCCTGTTAAGTGGTACTAGATTGTACTAAGTGATACTAAGTCGTACCAAGTCGTCCAACTAAATTTGTCGTCCAACTAAATTGTACTAAGTCATGCAAAGTAGTACTACGTCATACTAAGCGTACTTGGTTGTACTAAGTGGTGCTAGGTCGTGCCAAATCTTACTAAGTCGTCCTGAGTCACTCTAAGTCGTACTAAGGCGTACTAAGTTGTATGAAGTTGTACGGAGTCGTACTAAGTCGCACTATAGAATTCATACATATTCATACTAAGTCGTACTAATTTACACTAAGTCTTACTAAGGCGTACGAAGCCACACTAAGTCGTAGTAAGTCCCAGCAAGTTGTATATACCAAGTCATACATAGCCATACTAAGTCCTGTGAAGTGTTTCTAGATTGTACTACAAAAGTCATCATAAGTCCTACAAAATCTTGCTAAGTCACACTAAGTCATACTAAGGCGTACGTACTAAGACATACTAAGTATCTAAGTCACACGTACTGGGTCGTTCTAAGTGGTACTAAGTCATACTAAGGGGTACTAAATAAGACACAATCGTACCAAGTCCAACTAAGTTGTATAAAGTCATGCTAAGTAGTACTAAGATGTACTAAGTCATACTAAGACATACTGGGTTTTACTAAGTGGTACCAAGTTGTGTGAAGTTGTATGTCGTACTTAGCCGTTTTTTTTGAATCATTCTTCACAGCTCCGTAGCAGGGCCCACATCTTTTCAGGTCCAGGTGGTTCAGTCCCAGATGGCTTGCCTTCGAGTCCTCCACCTGAGCGTGACGCCTTCGGCCGCGCCGCGACCTGGTGGCATGCGGCAGTCGGCCATGCGGCAGGCCACGCCACAGAAATACATACCCTCAAGATCGAGGTGTCTAGAATCCCCACCCCCCTGGGGTTCCCGTTGAAGGTTCTAAAATCATCACCACTATGATTCTAGAACTTTTAAAGGCTATCATTTTAGAACCTTGAAAGTTTGGATATATGAACCTTGTTGTGGTATGAATTGATTCTAACAGACCACAAGAATGGTCATTATTTTGGAGTGCAGAAAAAGGAACCAAGTCCTGATGAGGTCTCTGCACGAAGGTGCAAGACATGTTTGGAATTAACATCCCTCGTTTTGGTCGATCAAGATTTCCATTTTCAAAACCAGGTGGTTTCAATGTCGCTTGGTTTCAATTTCCCAGAAAATCTAGGAAAATAAGGTGGACTGGCGATGGGAAGCACGCAAAAGACGTTTGGAATTCACATCTCTGACTTTTGCGGGTCAATATTTCCATCTTCAAAACAAGGCGATATCGATATCGCTCAGTTTGAAGTTCCCAGAAGAAGAACAAAAATAGATCATGAGGCAAATTGGTGGGGAAGAATTTGCACAAAGGTGCGAAATTGGGAAACCTTGGGTTTTTTAAAGGGAAAACGATCCTAGACCCCAGATCCGGGGTTCTAAAATGTCGGACAAGGGGGTTTGTTTGATCTTGAGGGTATAGAAATACGGAAATCAACGGTAAAGACCTGAAGGATCACTGAACGATCCTGAAAGTGCCAAATGTGTTGGTGATTTTTGGATATTTTTGGATATTTTTGGCGCATATCTTAGGTTGGCACTGTGTGTGTGTGTGCAGTAGGACAAGCATGGCAAGGCAGCATGAAGCGTGTGGCAAAAGCCTGTGTCTTTCTCATCAGAACATTCTCAGCTCTGCTGGGCATTGTTGAATTGCTATGTAGTTCTGCCTGTACTTCTTTGCTTCGAAAAATCTGCGCTTCCCTTTTTAAATCTCTGCCAGATATCAATGCGGATGGCAATGGGCTGGAGCTCTTGTGGTTTGCTGGCCATGGTCTTGGAAACTGCGTAACCCGTACCGGCCGTACCGGTCGTTGCAAAGTGCGTAACGATGGACTTCCAGCCCCAGGCTGTGCCCTTTGGGCGAAGGTGGCCTTCACGGGCTCTGAGGTGTGGCTCGAGATCACTCACTGCCCAAATCTTAGAAGGCAGAAGGCAAAGACCATCAAAAACCATTTGCTCATCTGTGTCCAGAGTCCAGGGAAAGCTTGGGTGTGTATCATGTTTTTTGTCTGAATGTGAGTATGATTAAGTGTACATGTGTGTAAACAATGTACGTTACATATGATGATGTTTTGCTCATGTACAAATGTGATCCAGGTCAAACAAGGATCTCAGTCTGTGATGAGCCTAGCACGACGGAATGGTCAACACAAGCTGGACACAAGGCAGAGTATCAAGACTAAACATCCCCAACATGTTGACAGATTTTGTGTTCGCAGGCTGTTTGGGAGTGGGTGTACATACGGTTCAAGGTTGGCCTTCACTTCTTCTCCGATGCCAACTTCAAGCCATTGAGAGACCAATTTGTAAGCTTGGCCCCAAGAAGAGTAGATGTGCTGAGAAAACGGGAATTGTCAAGTTGATGTCAGGCCAAGCTGTACTTACCTGAAGATCTCAACTTCAAAAGTGTTGTTTGATTCATGGTTGAATCAATATCGTATCTATGCCTGAAAACACACCGTCTCTGCGCAACTCAACCATCATCCAACACGGCGGATGGTGCAGATTCCGTAGTGGATGAGGAGATCGAGCTAAAGGAAACCATTGTGGAGGACCACTCATGATGGTTGTACTCCAAAGAGTCATGCTATTGAATTGTTGTAAATTCAGAGTCATGATTTACAAGCATGTATAGGTGAGATATCTGAACGATACTTGCGGAGGGAGCATCAAGAGTGAATACCTACATGATAAATCTGATATGTTTGTTGAGTCTTTGCCAGGACCTCAATGTGATAAAACAGCGCACAGCTGGTGGGGTCAGCGCCTGAGCGGTGTCCATAAAGGACATGAAAGGACTATGAGGGAACAGGCACCGCCGAAGCCATTTTCAGGGAGAAAAATCTCTGATCACACTGACTCTTCTTAGGTTCCTGTCTACAAGTTCAAAACGACCCTAGGCTGCATTGAGCATGATAATTTTGCATGTTTACGATGACTTGAGCCAAATGAGCCGCAGCTTGTCCTCGCAAGAGTGCATATAGTAAGCAAGTATATGTAGACGGCTACAACCAAAGAAGTATGAAGGTTTGCAGGCTGTAGAAGGTTTGTTCGACCAATCTTTGCTTTATTTCTCTCTCTCTCTCTCTCTCCTCAGGAAACTGTTGTTGGATGCCTTGGAAGATGCGGGGCATGAGGACGTTGCACTGCATGATACAGATCCTTCACATAGACACAACCAAAGAGGGCCAGCGAGATCCAGGAAATTCTCCTCATTTCAGACGTTGATATCCAATTCTTCGGGGAGGCCGCATTGGAATCAGTGCTTTCACCGACATTCTCATGCTGGCAATTTTCAAGCCCTGAGGGTGCCTGCTTGCCCCAGCGCAGTAATTAGTAGTTCAGGCTACTGGCGCTTCTTTTTCCTGTGGCAGTTTGGCCCACTCAAGGAAACCACTAAGGATCACCAAGGTATATTGCATGCGCTGGGACCAGTTTATTCGCTGCGTCAGGTGATGCCACTGGTTCGCCAGGCGCAGGATGGTCTCGATGAGGGATTGCAGAAGCATTGCGCAGTGATCCTTGAAGCACCGCACCAGGGTAACTCTTCATGCTTGGCCAACCAGGGCATTGCCGGGAGAGACATGTGCTTTCAACGAGAGTTCACTGAGTTGGGCTTGATCCTAAGGCATAGAAAGTCGAGGATGAAACTTGATGAAACTCAAGCTAAAGGGAAAGAAAGTGCAGTGCCATCGTGGCTTCGGAAGCTGAAAATCTTTGCATTTTCAGTTTGCCATCTAGGTGTGAACATTGGGTTTGTCGCAATTCGGCGAACTGCAGCGGCTATTGATTTTTGGTGGCGCAAACGTGTTTGCTGCTCTTATGTCAAGGATGTTTGCTGTTGACATATCCCATTCTATGCGGCTTTCACGCCAATGGGTTGTTGCCTAGGATGCATGATTCATACCCACTGGATCTACGTGGCCGAAGTGGTGTGCTCTAGTGATGCCATATGACAGGAATCAAGTGTGGGAGGAACTTCCAACAGGCCGTGCCAATCCCAGAACTGGACATCCCACAAGCATCCAGGGACCGTTCTGAGCGATGAGATCACTGATTTGCCGAGGTCACGATCAGCGCATTGTCAATAACCTGCTGTATACTGAAAAGATGCCTGCGCTGCCAGAACCTCAGCCGACAGCAAATAATCTTGTTAAACGGTTATACGTGCCCACATATTCACTACTAGATCGTTGCACATACATACTTGCACAAACATAAACACATACACATGCACATACACAATCATACACATGTATATCACAACATGAACTGTTGCATGTACATCTATATACATGGTAACTTGAATGGACATCTACATAGTGCACGTATACCTTATAATTATATATACATATATGTACACACACACACTGACACACATGTTCTTTTGACAGGGCCTACAATGCCAGCGTTGTTTCAAAGCAAAACCTATTTCACAATATTTCACATGGTTTGATTAGTTTGATTGAATTCGAATCTTGAACCCCTGCCATCCATTGCCATCCATCCAGACGTTTCTTCCAGGCGCTGGGGCTGCTTTCCACCTGAGATTTGGGCCTCATCTCAGGTGCCTTTGGGGGAAGCCATGGCTCACATAGCGGAAGCATTCGCCAGGCCTTCGATGGAGGGCTTGGCATCCCCAAACGGATCGTACTTCACCATGCCAATTGGATTGTGTGGAGCTGAGCCAATATATGCCATCAATGCCATCAATGCCATCAATGCCATCAATGCCATCATCCCTTTGCATTATCATTACGGTCATCAGATGCAGAAGGAGACTAGATGGGGTTTCCCAGAGGTTTTCCTTGAATTAGTTTCATGCTGTGTGCCAGCAAGAACATGGGTCATGTGGCTGAGATCCGCGACTATGCATCAGACGATTCAGGCAAGACTCCACATCCGTATGAACAAGTCTGCAGTTTGCACGTTGCCAGCCGCGATGCAGGTGCTGATGCATCAAATCCGTGCCAGTCTTACTATATACACATGTTTTTTTTTTGTGTGTACCATCTCAATAGATGTAAAGCCTTTACCTGTGGACGCTGGATGAACCATGTTTGGAATTTTCAATTTTCGCTACCGTTGAGTATCTTCTTCTCTGATTTTCCATGGCTTATTATATTGCAGAGGGGCAACCCCGTGAGCATAGCTGGTTGCCCAACGAAGAGGTCTATGCCACGGCTGATATGGAGTCTGATCAACTCCACGCACCTGCACTTTCCAACTTTTGCCGTGATAGCAACCGGCTAAGCGTTGAACCGGCAAGTCGATGTTTTCGTTTTGGTTTCTGCAGTGTTGTCGCAATCTGATACTCGAAAGGGAAGGGTCGGCACTTTGTTTTGTCAACGTGATGGTGGTATTTCAAATTTTACATGCACTGGATGAACTTCCCATCTCGATGGCACCCCTTTGTCCTGACAGGTTATACTGAGCTGTTTTTGCATGTAGGATGCATTCCACCTTTGCAATTTGATAAGCTGGTCTGAGCAAGTTTGTTACTCATGCTGGATTCGACATGGTGGCATGAGCCCTTCGGGGAATACCTGTCTAGGTAAACCAGATCCGTGAATTGAACCCTGAAGTGTGGTATTTTAACATGGTAATTCGCCTAAGTAAAGTGAAACAGTTGGCCTTTTCTTTTTGTGTTTCACACCTTGGTCAATTGATGATCAGCTGGCCACAGTACCGGGCTCCAATGTTTTTTGAGACACGGTTGATGTGAGTGGCTGGTGAACTTGAGAAACTTCCTTTTTTGTCCAACTTTGCCCGAGAGACTGCTCAGCACCTGTTGCTGCAACATGAAATGTAAGGCTGTGGACATGCCTGCAGGTATGGTGCATACTTTCTTTCTATGGTCGTTGGTGAGGTCCAGTTGTGCATTAATTCAGGGGTTGAACACGTCAGCTGTCCAAGGGTTGAAATGGCTACCGAGAGCCTTTGAGTCGGCTTCCGTTTTTTCTTCTCTTGTCCTTTCAGAGTTTGCGCGCTCCGGGGCAGGGCTTTGCCACGGCTGATATGGAGCCTGATCAACCCAACGTACCTGCACTTTCCAACTTTTGCCGTGATAGCAACCGGCTAAGCGTTGAACCGGCAAGTCGATGTTTTCGTTTTGGTTTCTGCAGTGTTGTCGCAATCTGATACTCGAAAGGGAAGGGTCGGCACTTTGTTTTGCCAACGTGATGGTGGTATTTCATATTTTACATACACTGGATGAACTTCCCATCTCGATAGCACTCCTTTCTCCTGACAGGTTATACTGAGCTGTTGTTGCATGTGGGATGATTCCACCTTCGAAATTTGATAAGCTGGTCTGAGCAAAGGTCTCTTAATTGATATTTCTGGTATTTGCCACAGCAGTCTAGCACTTGCATTTAAGCACCTGTTGCCTTTACATTTCTCTGAGTTAGAACGGGCTGTAACATATGCAATGCCAAGGACAGCCAAATTACGACAGCTTGCAGAACTGCGCGGGGCAGTGGAGGACACGATCGCAACTGTCCCACAGAGCTTGCAGCGCTGTCTTTTTCATCTGTGTCCTGGCGGGGTCGGCAAGAACACACTGGTAGGAACAGTGACTGATAACAAACTGTCAGGTACAATGATCAAATTATCTCATTAGACAGTTTTGGACACCATGGCTGCCGATAACATCCGGAGGAAAAGTCTGACTTGAAGCAGCGACAGTTGGTTCAACGACTTCAAGAAGATCCCGTGGGTCACCCAGCTTGTATCTTTTGTCATTGCCCAGGGGTCGAAGGAATTGAGAAATCGGTGTCAGAGCAAGCTCAGGACTTGGCCAGCTACCATCAAAGGCCATGAGGGGGGTCAAAGTGTGAAGGCTTTCCAAGGCCAAAGGCGCAGAATTCACGGTTCAAATTGTGCGAAGATCTGTTGCACTGTGTACATTGCAAGGACCTTCGGAGACCTCAGACATGGCCCACCATGGGTGGTCACGGCCCCAGGATGCGTGTGTGTGTGTGTGTGTTGCGTGTGTGTGTTGTTTGTGTGTGCTGTGTGTGTGTGTGGAACATCTGAATAGATGTAAAACTTCTACCTGATGATGTCGATTTTTACTGCTAGTTAGGCTTTCGTTTTTTCACGTCATGATGATTTGCCAATCTCAAATGCCATTTCCATTCCAAAATCCAATTTAGAGCAGGGGGCACAGGCCCATTGTGGATACCTGTGCCAACGAAGCTATTCCACAATGGGGGAAGCGGAGATTGACCACCTCCGTGTACCTGCATTTTCCAATTTCCGAAATGGCGACCAGCCAAGCCAAGAACCGGCATGTCGTTTTTCTACTTTTTCAATCTTTTGGGGTCTTTTTCAAACCAACCTTCAACTTGATGTCAGTACGGTTTCCGCAATCTGAATTGCTGCCGACTATTTCAGATGGAACAGTTGCTTCTAGCTGAGGCCAAACAGGGATTACTTTTCGATCTTTCTCAGATCGTGTCATCAATCCTCTCCTGTCAGGTTTAACTGAGGTGTTTTTGCACGTACGATGCATTCCACATCAGTAATTCGATAAGATGTTTCTGAGCAAGTGTGTGATTCATGCTGGATTCGTCAAGGTGGCATGAACCCCTCGGGGAAAGCCTTTCCAGGCTAAAAAATGACACGTTGAAATGACCTCTGAATTGACACTTTTGAATTGGTAATTCGTCTAAGTAAAGTGAACTTCTGGCCTTTTTTTTCGATTTTCACCCTGTCGAAGTCGTTTGGTTGAACAACGGCCCGCTGTTCCTGGAACTCACCCATTTCTTTGACCTGCTGCTGCATAGCTTGAAGCCGCGACAACAATCCTTCTGTTATCTCAAGAGACTGACCGCAGCCTTTTTCACATGGAACTCCAGGCATCAGGACATGCGTTTCAGGTGTGGTCTCTTCCTTTTGGTTACTCTGGTGAGGTTCAATTGTGCACGTAATTCAGGGGTTGACGACGTAAGCTGTCTATGGGGTTGAAGTGACACTTAGGCCTGTGAGCCTGCAATCAGGGGAATTTTTGCACGGTAATGTGGATGCATCAGTTGTGAGCTGGTTTTCTTTGTTTTAATTAATCTACTCAACCTCACATTCCCGCCATGTTTCCTGGACGTTTTCCCAACGTCCCTGACACGATGTGGAACTTTGGTTGGAACCCGCAAACGATGGGACTTCAAGGTCAATTCTGCGGAGGTGACATGATGAATCAGCAGCTCAGTCTCAAGCTCAGACTCAGGCTCAGATTGCCGCTCTTAGGGAGCAGAACGCGATTCTCAATCAACAGCTCACTTCACAAGCTCAATCTCATATCCAACATCTTCAGCAACTCATCCCCTTCCATCAACCTACTCAACAGGCTCACGCCACATCCACTCCACCGACTCCACAACCATCAGGGCCTCAAGCGCCAGATCCACCAACACCAGTGGTACCTCAAACCACTCAAGCTGGACCCAATCCATCCTTCAATCCTGAAGAGATGATGCAACAGATGATGCACACAGTCGAATCCAGCATTCAAGCTTTCGTGGATAAGACTCAAGAGCGCAATACCAACCAACCTCCAGCACCAGCACATCCACCCACTCCAACCTATCCACACAACATCAGTCACTCACATCCACTTGGTGAATATTCAACATCCAGTCGCCGACCCCAGCGACGATCCCGGTCCCATCGCCATCGATCCATGTCAAAGAGACATGATAAGCGGCCAGTCTCCATTCCTCGGAGCCCTCGTCGTCGAAGATCCACAAGAAGAGTCCGTCGCTCTTCACGACCTCGATCCTCCTCCAGAGATTTTTCCACGTCCAGGCATGCCTCACGTCAGGCAAGCAGAGCCACGTCCATCACCTTACGCTCAGCATCTCCACAACGTCGAGAAGGACGACATCATGTACAAGATCATCAATCACCACGGAAAACCACCAATCCACCAGCTACTCTCCAACCCACATCGTGGGATTACTACCCACAACAGTCTTCACAAAACACCAACACTCAATCACAGTCCTACCACTACGACCAATCGTCCACCAACAGGTGGCAATCCTGGGGACAATGGAAAGACTATTCCAACTCCTCCAACTCATCCAATCCATCCAAATGGATTGACTACTCCAAACCGTCAGCCAGCTACAATGATCCTTATGACTCTTCTACCAAGCCACTCACAGCATTCTCCTCCGACCACACCACATCTCATCGCCAGAAGAAGAAACCACCAAACACACCGGGTTTGGATCAATCCCATGCTCCTGTCAATGTCCCTCCAGGACACGTAGCCATCAACCTCCAAGAAGGTTCCAATGAAGAGTGGTTCAGAAGCATCAAGTATGCCTTAAATCATCCTGAGCGGATGAGAGCGGCCAATGAAATCGCGCCAGGAGACAGACCTCAACCGTCGCAAACCATGGATCACCAGGCCTACAAGCCTGCGAGACTTTGAAGCAGGTTGATAGCCGCATTCCCCCGGATGTTATCCAAAAAGCGATCCAGCTGTTCTTCAGCACACACCTCCTTCCTGACTATGATCTTAAACAAGCACAGATCCGAGAACTTCCTTCCACCAACATGATTGCACTCATTCTCCCTTTACCTGACTCCAGTCACTTTCAGATGCCACCTCCATTTCGAAAGCGTCAAAACCATACATGGGCGCTACTTCATGGGACGACACTCCGTACCTCCCCGCTCATCCTTCTTGAGGGCAAGATCAGACCAGCCAACTGGTCTTACCACAGAAACCTTCAACGGTGCGACATCATACCAGAGTGGGCGGCAAGAGAGCTTCTCGACACCATCCAGAAGAAAGGGAAAGGACAACAAGACATTGTCGTTGGGGCGATGTATCGAGGTGCAAATGTCCACACCGCATACAAAGCTGGTGGCAACGAAATGGCGCAGCTTGCTGTAGCCGACAAAGGAATAGTCACCACGTCCGAGATGTACACGATTGCCCACAGCAATCACGTGGGACTGAAGTTCGTTGCCCTGAAGTGGCAAAATCTGACCGACAAGATCGACGTTGGCGACTCATCCTCAGATGACGTAAATTATCGCACCACTGAGGAACGACACTCAGGTCGCCGTTGACAGCAGGACCTCATTGCTGACCAGTTGTTGTCATGTATTCTTAGCTCTTTTTGGCATCACCCGGAAACCGGAGTTGACATTTCCAGGGAAACCTGGACACGCTTTTGATCAAAAAAGTACGGTCGCCTCAATCTGACTTGAACATGTTTTGTGTCGTGTCATGTATCACCATTGCAATCTCTACATTGCCATGCTGCGACTGCACATGAATCAAAGTGATTTCAATTTTCCTTTTGGATTCATCAACGGTGATGTCCATGGCTTGCTTTAATTTGATTCTTTTCATTTCAATCATTTGACTCTTGTGTATACCTCCTGCAGTTTTGATACTTTTCTCATAGCTACTAGAGATTTTGAGTGACATTTCTCAATGGCAGACTCGGATAGATCCAGATCTCCAATGCCGGGACGAAACCGCTCTGAACCTCGTGGACCAGCTCAGCCAGTACGACAAGAACTGCCCTTCTTTCCTCGCTGGTGCGGACCTATGCAAGCGGCTGTCTGGCACTCACAACAAATGTCACGCCCTCAGTTTCGACCTCAGTTTACCATGCAGCAGTCGGGAGCCTACATGCCGAACAGATCAATGCACCAAAATCCACCCGTCGTACTTCAGGGCACATGGCCCAGTCAACGGTTCCCACCGGCACCTCCGTCATCACCTCCACCAACTCTTGCATATCCAGTTCCTCCTCGCCAAGTTACTCCACCTTGCTCACCCACATTACCCTGTCCACAAACACAACCAGTTTCACCAAGCACTCCATCCGTCCCATCATCTCACCAGGAGGCCAAGCAAAACTGGATGCCACCCGCACCTATGGCTTTGATCTCAATCCTCATTGGCAAGAGGACAAAGACCACTATGACAACCAGAAGATCAATGGCTTGACTTTCCCATGAAGCATTCGCCAATCAGCTTTCACGCAAAAGCTGGACATCGAAGGGTGTGATCCTTTGCAGCTCCCTGTGGCAGCCTTGCTATATCAGCAAGCCAACAACTTTTGGCTTCGCAAGCTGGCTCATGGTCGTGAACTCAACATGATCCCTACTGGGGACATCACAGCACTTGTATTCATGACAGAGCTCTTGACGCAGCTCAGAAACAAGGGAGTCGACCTTGACAAGGTCTCTCACAGCCGGGCTAGGCAAGACGGCAAACTCTTGGACAAGACCAACAACACCAAGTATGCAGCGCAACAGATAGCTGATCTGATCCACAGCTGGGTTCCGACCCGCACAGCAGATCCGGAGAGTCAACATGAGCTCACCCAACTCCGAAGCCAATTGGCGCAACTACGTCAAAGACTGGGAGAAGACACGGGCGAACCCTCCACACCAGCTACTACGGGCCCTTCTGCTTCAAGCCCTGCTTCAACACCCATCCAACAAGCTCTCCTGAGGAACTCCAACAACCCGGCACTTCCTGCGCCACCGGGTTTCGATCCGTCTTCTTTGTTGGTTGGCACTACCACACTCAACCCGTGGCTAGCTCAACATATGCCATCAACTCTTGCAGTCCGGGCCTTCAACAAATGGCTCAAAGAACTTCCGCTGTCAGAACCCAAGAGAAAGGTCCTCACCGACGACATCGCCAAAACTGAAGAATGGTGGGCTCACCAACCATCTGAAGCCATTGAGACGGTGGAACGAGTTGCAGTGATGATGGGCATCCCAGTCAGCCTCCTGGGCAAAAACTATGATGCACTCAATCTCCTCAGGGTCATGACAGCGGCCATCAGTCTCACTAATTGACTAGCTCCTCATTTCCGGAGAAAACTCAAGCACAAAGTGCTTCAATCCCACCTGCAAATTCTCCACTCGATGATTCTTGTCATCTAGCTTTTGACTCCCTTCACCATGACTCACAGCATCCACCTTTTTCAGGGCTTTCGCATATCCAAACACGCATGATGGTGCTGGCAATCCTCCATGGTCTTCGACCCAATCAAAAGCTGAAGTCAATTTTGGAAGGATGTGCAGATCTCAAACACTTGTGGGGCACCACCCTACACACTCACAATCTCTTTTCAAGACCGTTTTTCCAGCCTCAAAGCGTCTACATCCGTTTCACCCACAGTGGGAATTTGCAACCCAAATTTTACATCGGCTCTGCCATGCATCATACTCTCGACAGAGAGTACAGTCGCTCATGCAAGTATCTCCAACTTGCCAACGAAAGGTTCAAGCCGAGCTGGCACTCCGCTACTGGCAGGACCATGACAACCTGTATATTTGGGCCCCCATCCCAATATACACAGACAGAACAGACTATCGCAGTCTTGAAATGGCCCTCATTCAAGAGTGGCAACCCAGACTCAACTTTCCATTCATTTGTCAATTTTTCCATCCAAAAAAGGGCATCCTCAAGAAACCAGCCCTCAACACGAACGCCCAGTTCGGCCTGGCCACATTATGGCGTCGTGCCAAACACAAGTTCACTCCGAAACTTGTTCGCCAAATCCTGACCTCCACACGGTTCCAAAACCGTCTGGAACTCTGGACCATCATCCATGCCTTAGGTTCAAATACAAAGGCAAGGTTTGAACAGACGAAGATGCACGGTGGCCGGACTCTCTGCTATGCTCTTCGCCGGCTGGCAAACAATATCCAAGAGCCTTTCCGCACTCTTTCTCTGAATGCTATTGATGCATCCATAAAATGGTGGCACGGAAAACCGGCCCCACGAGCCTCTGCACTTCGTGCTCCATGGTCCCTCACCCCAAATCTTCAACAACAATTAAAGAAATTCCTACGACAGTGGCATCTCCAAATCCTTGACTATCAGGTCCCATGCCACAATCCATCGTTTAAGATGGTTCTCATCCAGCACGCAGCTGTTCTGGACCAACTCTGCAATCACAAGAAAGCCATGGATGACTGGTCTACTTCGAACCCAGCGATTTGCTGTTGCAAAAACTGGTCATCGTACAAAGCCGCAGCACTCAATCCTTCTGACCCACATTGGGTCTTGGCTGGTTCTCTTCTCCACTCCATGCTGCCACCAGGGCTGGCTGTCATTGCCGAGGGATCCCTATCAAACAAAGTTTTTCCTTCCAAAAAAGAATGCCAAAACCAGACGCGACTGGGCATGAAGAACTGGACAAAACGCAACGGCTTACCGTCCATGCCGAACTCTGACATTTCTGACCTATGTCAACACCTCTGGTCAGAACACACCAAGCAAATCACCAACCACATCACCAAGTCTTCCATCACCCAGTTCCAGACCACATTCGATGGTGCTATTTTCCACTGTGAGGACAAACAATCCTCATCTCTCCGCATCTACTGTCCATGCCTATATTACCAATCCATCGAACAAACCTTCAAAGATCCATCAATCTTTGAACAACTCCCAGACGACCCCACTTCCATCGTCGCCTCATTGGTAGACACCCTTCAACGGCAACATGGCAAGCCTACCCGTGGGCAGTCGGATCTGGCAGACAACTTCCATCAGCCTACATCCTGGCCAAACGAAAGAAAAACTTTCGGAGTGGCAGACCCATCATATCCTTTGTGGAGTCACCTTTTCGTCCTATGCTCAACATCCTTGCTCGTCTGATTTTCCAGCTCATCCCAGTGGCCTGTCCAAACCACTTCGCAACCGGAGATGTCTACACACTCCTGTCCATTCTGAAATCCGCGCCTGTCGACGCCGATCTAGTCTTGGTCAATCAGGACCTTGCTGGATTCTTCACCAGCATCGACCAAAACAGATTTGTCGGATCCTGGTTCATGCTTTTGGATTTTCTTCGCCCAAACATGAATGTTTCAGACAGTGAAGCCTTCTCAGTCTACCCGGGAAAATCCAACAACCCCGGTGACATCATCAAGGGTCGAACTTTCCGTCGACTCAATGTCACTCGGAAAAGCATCATCAAGGATGCTCCAGATCTAATCAGATCTGCACTGAACATGCAGACTTTCGCATTGGGCCAAAAGTGTATCCGTCAATGCAGAGGCAGTCTGATGGGCAGTCCACTGTCTCCAGCCTTATGCCTCATGGTTGTCTCCATCAGCGAGCAAATTTGGTCCATCACCTTCAGACAAATTCTATCCAACCACAACTTATTCATCCGTCATATCCGCTATGTCGACAACCGTCTCATCTTTGGAGACAAACGTCTCACGGACCTTTCACCGTATGAGGTCCTTTTGGACGATGGATTCTACGGAAAACCCATTATCCTCGAAACGGAACCTGACCAAGAGTTTTTCGGCTTCATGCTTGAGACCAAACCACTGGAACTGATTTATCAAGGGCCTACCAATGTCTCTCAAGTCCTCTCACCGTTCTCAGCATCTCCGCCCAAAGTACTGCTGAGTGGGTTCCGTTCCCGCTGTCACATTGTGATCAGGTGCCTTCCCAGATTTTCGTGTTCGACAAGGTCTTGACCAATTAATTCATTTGTACACACGTGCTGGATTTGCCAAGGAGGAACTCCACGCCATTTCCAATCACATTTTGATTCAGCATCAGAACCTTCAGCCGCCTGAGACAAACCTTTGCTGCCCGACCTGATCTGTCAGTCAATTCATTTCACTCCTCACCAGGTTGTTTTTTCTCCCTTTCTTCTTTTTCCCGAGAGCGTCTGAGCGCAGGGTTCTTCCAATAGTGGGGGTCTGTATCTCATTGCACCATCCTTTACAATATTGTTTTTTTCGGCTTAAGCATTCATCATGACCAAACGGGATTCCGTTTTTGCTGGCATCGACTCTCCTCGCGGGCTCTCGAACCACCGACTCGGGTGACACCTCGTCTAATGTTCCTCAGTTCGGATATACCTCTGATATCCCTCAGGTCCCCATGCCATCTGGATCTCATTGGCAACCCCAAGGGGAAGCTTATCCGTTGCAATCGGAAATCCAGAAACAGAACAAAGTCCTACATACTCACATCTTCAAGAAGATCGTATCTCCACCTGGCTCACACACACCAGACCGCCTGGTAGTGACAGAAGTCGATCGTCATGGAGAAGAACGAAACAGGCAACCTGAGTACTTCTTCAATGGAATCGTTGGTCATGTCAGAGCAGAAAATGGAGGCTACATAGACAGCTGGCAACAAGCCACTCGCCTTGCCAATTACTGGCGTCGTTTCTACGGCATTCCAGTGCCGGACGACAACTACCAACGTTGGCACCAGCCGTGGCAATCGTCTGAAAATGCTGATCAGACATCGGATTACCAAGAGTCCCACAATGACTCTGTGATGGATGACAACACATCCAACGCGGCCAACATCGGCACTTTGCCGGTTCCAAGTCAGATCCACCAATTGGCGAGTATCCTTTACGACATTCTCAGCAATGACAGAGAAGCCAATGCAGCGATCCTTGAGAAGATTGAAACGGACCAATCCGACTTGGCCACCGATCCGCGTCAAATTTTGACGGCGGAAGACTTGGCCCACCTTGCCAGCCACTTGGCAACTACGACCCAAACTTTGTCGCAGCATTCTCTGAGAATGCAAATGGAGGCCCTGTCCGACATTGAAGACTGACATCAGGAACGACGACTGAGCCTTTTCGCTAATTCAGTTCCCTCTTTCCCTGTATTTTGAAGCCATTTCCTGCTTCAGGGAACAGATAATAGCCCTTCACCGTTGGTGATCTCCAGAGAAAAGCCTCGCGGCAGCGGGGCGTGTGTGTGGAACATCTGAATAGATGTAAAACTTCTACCTGATGATGTCGATTTTTACTGCTAGTTAGGCTTTCGTTTTTTCACGTCATGATGATTTGCCAATCTCAAATGCCGTTTCCATTTCAAAATCCAATTTAGAGCAGGCCCTCAGAATAACCCCGTGTCATCCCATGCGGTTTTACTTGTTAAGCTAACACGACTGTCGTTTCACTCTTAACCTTGACCTCTACACACGAACTAGTAGTATGATTGCAACACGGGCGCCATGCATGACTGATCGCGGCTTTTTACAGACATGACTCGTTAGCCTCACTGAGACCAGTTTATGGTTTTCGCGTAGTTTACATGGTGCAACATGAGAACAATGAACATGAATCATCGCGTAGTTTACATGGCGCAACATGAAAGCCATGAACATGAATCATCATGCCATGTAGACTAATAACATGAGTTAGATTCATTTCGATTTGACATCATGGCCACATTGAAGATTGACACGTGCAGCGCTTGCAGCTTCGTGATTCTGACCATGCAGCCCGCGATGGAAGCAGCCGATTTGCTTGCCCAGTGGATGAGTTCAGCATCACAGAACACACAAGCATCAGCACCTTTTCTACCAACATTCTCTCAGATTCCACAACAACATTATCCAACCGGACACACTTTACCACAGTCAATGCAACCACAGTGTACCACAGCAGTTTTCACACAGCCTTTTGCTCCAACTCCACAACAACAACCACAACAACTTCTGGGACACACCGTCCCACAGCCAACACAAGCACCATTTGCCAACTCTGCGTTTACACAACCTCCATCCTTTCACGCTTTCAACACGCCACATCACAGCACAGCCATGCTAGGTCTTCAGCCACCACCACATTACACCGCAGCCATACCCAATCTTCAGCTCTCACCACCACAATATGGATCATTCGTCACTTACCAGCCTACACCACACTCAACAAGCACAACACTAGTACAACCACTACCAGCCACACCAGTTTCACAGCAATTTCCAACCACTACAGCTTCAACCCCACCACTGAGTCACAACAAGCACAGCCGTACACGATCTCGCACCACACACAAGAAGCACAGATCCACCACCAGGCAACACAGACGACGCAAATCTACAAACGACATCACTCACGTCACATCACGCCACAGATCCACCACACTACGTTCCAGACACCACAAATCACAACACCGGTCACAACGTCGACGCCAGCACCGTTCACATCGCAGGCAACATCCCTCAAACACTGACAGATCCAAATCCAACCATCGATCACACACCGGACACAAACCAGCAGCATCTTCTCAGCAACACGCATCACCACATCACCACACTTCACCACTACCACCACCACCAACAACACAGCTACCACCACCACCGTTACCATCAGAGCACACAGGTAAACACCTGTTCTCCACTTTTCCCACTTCTTATCAACAACCACCTCCGCCGCCTCCTCTGCCTCCTCCCAAAGTACCAGCACCGCTTAGCTTGGCTGACCAAATCAGGTCCATCGCCAATTCCAAGAACACCACAGCACCACAACATCAAAGACTGCCACAGCGGGACAAGTCCACCTCACACCTCGCCAGCAATACACACCACCAACACCACTTGACACCACCAACACTACAAACGAACCACAGCCAACACAAGCAATTGATCACCTTCAAGAAGCCATCGAACAACAAATACAACAGTATGTGGCACACACAAACCAGTGCCCACAGGAGGAACATGGGCCGAACAAGAAGAAGTGGAAAATGACGGCATAGTCCACAGACCACGAGATCGCCGCTGGTGCATTCACTCAACACTGGCACACATCTCCAGCATTTGGATCCTTGAGCCTGATCCAAACTTCTCCACACCAGCACAGCGCCTGCTTGCGCATGAAAATGAGTTTGGCGAGCCGCAGCTGCTGCCGACAGACGTGCAAATGAGAGGCTGCTGATGCGATAGTTTCACCTCCGTTTATACTATAATATGATATGCCATTTTTTTAAAATCAAATTTATCATTTATTTCAAGAATCTCCACCTTCCTATAAATAAAATGTGTCCTTGTGATTTAAGTAATATCCCATTTGAAATCTTCCCAGTGACACGTGGCATGAAACATGTCAGCGGAACCAGCAAAAAGAGCCGATGTACAGTGTACTTCCACCAAGCCGTTTGGAATTGTTTTGAAGAGTCTTGCCAACATGTCGTCACCCATTGTAACTCTAAACTGCACATGTGTTAACATTGTTGATGTTATCAAATCCTATTTGCTTAACTTCATCCATTGTTCCAATTTTTGTTTCGGATTTTGTCTCTGATAGCAATCTCCGTGCTCAATAGTAGATATTATTGCAATCATCAGGACACCTTCACGTTTTCCTTCGTTGCTTGAGTGCAACCATGACCTCGTGGCGCGGCAGCATGGATGACATGCGTTATCTTACTACCTCCAACTTCCCGAGTCCTTGGCCTTATATCTCCTTTCTCTTTCTCTCTTTCTCCAACACTGCTCACCCATGATACCTCCAACATCATACCTCCTTAACCTTGTCTCTCTCTCTCTCTCTATCTTTCTCCTTCTCCAAAACATCTCTCTATCACTATTTCTCTCTCCATCTCTCTCTCATTCTTTCTTTCTTTCTCTCCTTCTTCTATCTATCTTTCTATGTCTCTCTCTTTTTTGTTCTCTCTCTCTCTCTCTCTTGATCATTTGTGTGCGAGCAGCCTGGCCTACGTATCCGTGATCGAATGCGATTCGAGTTTCGTTGCACTTGCTACCGATGTCTTGCAGAGTTTATACTGTCGTTAAAAACCATAAAAACTTGACCAGCAACATTACTGAGGCTAATATCATGAGTTACAGTTATATAAATAATTTCGATTTGACATCATGGCCACATTGAAGATTGACATGTGCAGCGCTTGCAGCTTCGTGACTCTGACCATGCAGCCCGCAATGCCAGCAGCCGAATTGCTTGCCCAGTGGATGAGTTCACCACCACAAAACCCACAAGCATCAGCACCTTTTGTACCAACATTCTCTCATACTCCACAACAACATTATCCAGCCGGACACACTTTACCACAATCAATGCAACCACAGTGTACCACAGCAGTTTTCACACAGCCTTGTGCTCCAACTCCGCAACAACAACCACAACAACTTCTGGGACACACCGTCCCACAGCCAACACAAGCACCATTTGCCAACTCTGCGTTTACACAACCTCCATCCTTTCACGCTTTCAACACACAACATCACAGCACAGCCATGCCATGTCTTCAGCCACCACCACATTACAACGCAGCCATACCCAATCTTCAGCTCTCACCACCACAATATGGATCATTCGTCACTTACCAGCCTACACCACAGTCAACAAGCACAACACTAGTACAACCACTACCAGCCACGCCAGTTTCACAGCAATTTCCAACCACTACAGCTCCAACCCCACCAATGAGTCACAACAAGCACAGCCGTACACGATCTCGCACCACACGCAGGATGCACAGATCCACCACCAGGCGACGCAGACGACACAGATCTATAAACCGACATTACTCACGTCACAGATCACGCCACAGATCCACCACACCACGTTCCAGACATCACAAATCACAACACCGGTCACGACGTCGACACCAGCACCGTTCACATGGTAGGCGACATCATTCGAACATCGGCAGATCCAAATCCAACCATCGATCACATACTGGACACAGACCAGCAGCATCTTCTCGGCAACGCGCATCACCACATCACCATACTTCACTACTACCACCACCAACAACCACACCGAGGGAAGTCGTTCTTGACAAAAAATCGTGCCCAGCGGCTTACGTGTGAGTGGCAACCCTGGATCCAAGGGTGCAAGCAGCGGAATGGATGACATGCGTTATCTTACTACCTCCAACTTCCCGAGTCCTTGGCCTTCTTCTATCTATCTTTCTCTGTCTCTCTCTTTTTTGTTCTCTCTCTCTCTCTCTCTCGATCATTTGTGTGCAAGCAGCCTGGCCTACGTATCCGTGATCGAATGCGATTCGAGTTTCATTGCTCTTGCTACCGATGTCTTGCAGAGTTTATACCGTCGTTTAAAACCATAAAAAACTTGACCAGCAATATTACTGAGATTCCTACACCTGGTTTTACTACACCACTTTTAATTTCTGAACAATCTTTATCCTATAAAACATCGTGCCCTAGTGGCTTGCCGTGTGTGAGAAACCCTGAATCAAAGGGAAAAGCAGGGGGCCCGTGGACGCATAGATGGCACGGGCCAACGAAGACCATCTATGTCGTCGTGAAAACGTACCTGCAAATTCCTTCTGTCCGAAATGGCAAGGTGGCCAAGCCAAAAACCACCCATGCCGACATGCCATGACATGACATGACATGCTAATGTAACAACATGACATGATGGTTATCATTTCATCTCATTTCACCCTCTCCATTATGGAGTTTACCAATGTGTGTGTGTGAGTGTGTGTGTGTGTGTGTGGTGTATGTGTGGTGTATGTGTGGTGTATGTGGTGTGTGTGGTGTGTGATACGACACCTATACCAGTCGACGCTTGGGGCCAGTTCTTGTCCTCATTTCCTTCGACTCGATTCGTCATGTTGCAGAAGAACTTTGTGGCTCAAATGCTATGTTCGTTACCCGTCAACATGTTCTTCCTGCTTTGACCGCCACTGAACAAAGTGCTCTGTTTACTTTTTCCAAACTGGTCCCCGACCAAAGACTTCTTGGTGTGACGGTATCAGAGCTTCTTGCTGAGCTTAGTGACCACATCTCAGTGTCTTGGGATGGTCAGATTGACCCGGATGAGTTGGATCTTTGTTGGAATGATACTTCGGGCGATACCTTCGTTCTGAACAATACCAGCAACCTTTGTTATCTTCTCAGCATTCATCGCCCTCATTGGTGTCGACATCAAGATGGAGGACCTTTGCTACCTCCTAGGCCTTTTACCGATTTTAGCCAATCACGCGTCTCACGTGTCACAGGGCACTTCCTCTTCCTGCTGGCTACCTGCCATAAGCTGACTCCCCGGGAAAACCAATTTGTCCCGGTCGGCTGTTTTTCCTTCGTTTTCTTTGGTGCTTTCAACAGTTTTCTGCTTTCACTTTCCTTGCCCCTTTGCCATTTCAGCTTTCAATATGACTAAACGTGACTCCATCATGGCCAACCTGCCTTATCCTCGGGATCTTCGTATGGCATCGGAGCGCGACACAGGCTTGCCCATGGCGTTGATGACGGGCTTCATGCACCCTGAAAATGCACCCAGATACACCGGAGATTCTGTGTCCATTCCCATGCCCTTGGCTTCCTCCTCATCAACTCCACAATTCCAAGTCCACTCCCCTCTCCAACCCACCCAATGGCCTTAGCGACTTGTTCACACCCACACCTTCAAGATCTACGAATACGGCACCCAAAGCTCTGAGCTGATGGTGGAAGAGGTTGATGCCTCCGGACACTCTCGTGTCCGGGTGTTGGAGCAATTCTTCTATGGAATCGTTGGTCATGTGCGTGATCGAAATGGGCGTAGTGTGGATGGCTGGCACCAATCGGCCCAATTGGCCAACTATTGGCGCCGTCACTTCCAACTTCCTGAAGAACAGGATCCTTACCATGACCACCACCTCGAGGATTTTCCGGAAACAACGGATGGAACCTCGGCTTCCGAACACCGTCCTCGACCCTCTGCTCCGATCCTTCAGCTCGCTTGGCTCCTGCATAGTGTCCTTAGCCAAGACCCAGAGGCCAATGACTCCATTCTCCTCGCCTTCCTGCCTGGACACCTGGCAATCATCCCCAGCAGGCGAGGCCCAACTACGGATCCGTCGCCCCGTGATGACCTCAGCGACTAGACCTTCATCTGGGAGTTCTACAGAGCCGTAAAGTACTATATGTGAGTGCCTGGCATTTTGATCTTACTTCGGATCCGTGATGAGCATTTGCATCTTCCAAAAAAGCCCGGCGGCAGCGGCGTGTGTGTGAACCATCTGAAGAGATGTAAAACTTCTAACCTGGTGGAGGTTGGGTTTTCATTTCCAATCTTCTGTCTTTGTCATCATTATATAAATTTCAAAATCGCAGGGGGCTGCAGGGAATGTCATAGTTCTGCAGATCTGTGATATCGGTCGGGACGCTGGATCGACGTACTTGCTTCAGTTTTCATGTCAAGTTCCTGTGACGGGCAGCCCCAAGAACCACCTTGTCGCTTTTAGATGTCATGCAGTCATGCACGTTTGCCGCAATCTGGGATTTATTTCCACAATCTTTTCAAAACAATTTGACTTCAACTGCGCTGGCTATGGCGATGGTAGCTTCTTGATACCTTTTCGGGTCTCTTCACTGACCCATTCCTGTCAGGTGTAATGGAAGTGTTTTTGCACGTGAATGAGTGAGTAAATTGAGTGGGTGAGTAAGTTGAGTGAGTGAGGTGAGTTGAGTTGAGTTGAGCAAATTCACTAACAGATATGGGCCTCGTGAGCAGACATTCTGTCTTACAAATGTGTGTGTGTGTCTGTATGTGCATGGAATATACAAATTTATGGCTTTCTTTCAAGCTCTCTTTATGCTTTATGGCTCTCTTGGCGGCTTTGGGAGGCCCTTCCTCCTGCACATCCTGCTAGACCCGGTGGACGAAGGAAATCTCGTTAGATGACAAGTCTATGCTGTGTGCATCAGATACAAAAAGGATTTTGCAGGGAAAACAAAGGGTTGAGAAATTTCAGAGCGACTTTGAACTGCCAATTCGGCAATACGTACAGGAAGCAGCAGGGGATGAAAACTCTTTCAACGAAATTGTGCCGTTGTTTGATTGAGTTATCGGCGCAGACCCACCTATATCGGCGCAAACACAGCAATCAACATTTACGGCTACCGACCCCCAATTCCCAATATTCAAAGTTGTATAAATATTATATTTATATTCTTGCTACCATATGATTACGTATGTTTAAATTATTCTATGTATGCTTTAAAACAATATATATATATATATATTATTATATATAGTAATATCTATTTTATGTAAATATATCATTTTAAAAAGTAAATTTACATATAATGGGTGGGATAATTTCATATATTTATTTTATAGTTACTTTATAGTAGTATATAATGACATATAATAGTAGATAAACTATTTTTCCAAAAAATAAAAAAGATATATTATTTCGTAATATTTTATTTTATTTTATTTTGAGTAAAAAACGAAATTTTATTTTAATGATATAATGTATATAAAAACAAATATAAATATTCATAAACAATATGTAAATAAGATATATAATTGTCGTGATAAATAAAAACAAATTAGATAAATAAATATTTATATATATATATAGGGGAGAGCTCCATGGGGAAGCAGCGAGATGAGGCGACGACAAGGTGGACGGACGAGAAGCCGTGGGAAATAAATAGCATGGGGAGAGCTCCGTTGGGAAGGAGCGATACGGAAGCGACGAGAGGGTGGACGGAAGGGAAACCGTGGGAAACAGCTTGGGGAGAGCTCCGTGGGGAAGGAGCGATACGGAAGCGACGACAAGGTGGACGGACGGGAAACCGTGGGAAATAGCATGGGGAGAGCTCCGTTGGGAAGGAGCGATACGGAAGCGACGAAAGGGTGGACGAAGGGGAAGCGTGAGAAATAATAGATTGGGGAGAGCTCCGTTGGGAAGGAGCGATACGGAAGCGACGACAAGGTGGACGGACGGGAAACCGTGGGAAATAGCTCCATGGGGAAGGAGCGATACGGAAGCGATGATAAGGTGGACGGAGGGGAAACCGTGGGAAATAGCTTGGGGAGAGCTCCGCTGGGAAGGAGCAAGACGGAATCGACGATAGGGTGGACGGAGGGGAAACCGTGGGAAATGACTTGGGGAGAGCTCCATTGGGAGGAAACGATATAGTGGGAATATATAGCTGTTGGCACGGGTGTTTCGGGACAATTATATTAATGCGATTGTGCGGAAAAATTGTGCGCCCAAGACTTCTCAAGTGCGGTGCAAAGACTGGGCGATGGGACATGCGCAGCTTCGTTGGCAGGGAGCGGTGCGAAAAATGCGCATGCAGTTGTTGGCACGAGTTTTTGAGGACAAATTTCATCCATCCGATTGCGTCGAAAACTAGCGAGATGGAAGCGACGACAGGGTGGACAGAGGGGAAACCGTGAGAAATAATATATAGCTGCTGGCACGGGTTTTCAAGACAAATTACATTACGGCGGTGTACAGACACTGGGCGATAGCTTTATTGACGGGGAGCAAGACTATAAGAGCAAAGCTGTTGGCACGGGTTTTTTAGGACACAAAGAAGCCTGTATATACACACAAAGGCTTTTACAGAGAGAAGCCTAAGAGAAGTCTTGACACAGAGGAACTTTTACATAGAGAAGTCCTTATACAAAGGCAAAGGAGATTTAAACACAGAAGTTTTTACACACAGACACGTTTATACACAGGAGGTTTTACAAATAGAGGCTCTTTCGGCGCGCAGAAACTTTTCCACAGAGCAACTTGCACACACAGAAGCTTTTACACAAAAAAACCTCTACACAAAGAACTTTTTACACACAGGAGCTTTTACACAAGGAAACTTTTACATAGGAAAGCTTTTACACACAGAAAATTTTACATACAGAACACCGAGTCTTACACAGAGGAGCTTTTACGCACAGACGCGTTTACACAGAGAAGCCTTTACACAGGATTTTTTACACACAGAAGCCTTTTACGCACAGAACTATGTGCACAAAGTAGCTTTTCACAGACAGAAGGTTTTACAAACAGACAACTTTACGGCGCACTGAATTTTTATATAGAGTAGCTTTTACGCAGCGAAGCTTATACATACAGGGGGGCTTTTATACATAGAAATTTTTACATAACGATTTTTAAATACACAGAACACAGAAGCTTTTACACACAGAAACTTTTATACACAAAACCTTTTACACATAGAAACTTTTACCCACAGAAGCTTTTACACAGAAGCTTTTGCACAAAAAAAGCCTTTACACAAAGGTGCTTTTACATATAGACGGTTTTTAACAGAGGAATCTTTACACACGGAGGCGTTTACACAGGAAAACTGGTATACGCAGATGCTTTTACACAGAATAATATTTTATAGAAAGAAATCTTGACACAAAGAAGCTTGTACACACAGATGCTTTTGCATAGAGAAGCTTTGTACACAGAGTAACTTTTTCACAGAGGAGCTTTTACATAGAGGAACTTTTACACAGAGAAGCTTGTACACTCAGAGGCTTTTTCACAGAGAAACTTTTTCACAGAGAAACTTTTACACATAGAAGCTTTTACACAAACAAAACCTGAACACAGAGGAACTTTTACAGACAGAAGCTGGTACGCAAAGAAATTTTGAAAAACAGAAACTTTTACACACAAAGGACGTTTTACACACAGAAGCTTTTACACAAAAAAAAATGATACAGAGAAATTTTTACCCACAGAAGCTTTTACATATAGAAGCTTTTACACAAAGAAACTTTTACGCGCAGAAATTTTCACACACAGAAACTTTTACGCAAAGAAACTTTTACGCGCAGAAATTTTTACACATAGAAACTTTTACACAGACGTTTTCTGGCAAAAAACCTTTACGCAGAGGAATTTTTATACAAAGAAAACTTGTCCGCATAGACGCGTTTACACACAATAGCTTTTACGCATAGAAACTTTTGCGCAGAGAAATCTTTACCCATTTTTCATCATGTCTCATTTTTTCATAATCATTCATCATCTGTTATCTTCATAGTTTTGCTTTCATGCTCTTTTGGTCAATTCCCTCCGTCATTGAGTTTTCATTTCGCACGGTGTTCTGTCCGTCCACGCTTCGTCCTCGCTCCCTCTGCAGCGAAGCAAGCTAAACGAGAACCCAGGAATAAATAGCGATTAATTACAAAATAGAATAGATTTAATTATATCAGCAGAAATAGTGACTAGAAGAATGTAGATGTAGCTGGCACAACATGCTGTGGTGAACTGTGGCCCCTGATGTCATCTCAGTAAAGATTTTAAAAAAAAGGCGTGCTGTACGCCGTCTTGGTTTGGGGTTCTTTGGCCCACCTTGTTTTTGGGCCTGTCATTTTGCTGTCCCAGTCTTGGTCCCATGTCGCAATCCCATGACGGTTCCTCAATTCTCCCCTGATTCGATTCGCCCTAGGTCCAAGCCGCTGCGAGCTATTGCTATTGGCTTTGCTTGCCGCGCTTGTGCGGTATTGGCTCTATTGTCTCTGTACTCTTTCTAACAGGCACCTCTGCGAGACTCCCCGATTACTGCACCCGCCTTCTATCGCGCACACTGTGCTTGCTTCCTTAGCCGTAGCCTGTGCGCGCTGTTTTGGCTTTGCAGTAGCATTGACGAACAATTTTTGAAAAACGACAGCTTTGGGGAGTAGCTTTAGAAAGCAACTTTGGAAAGCAACTTTCGGCAACAACTTTAGGGGGAAGCTTTAGCAGCTTTGGGGAGCAGCTGTTTGGAGCAGCTTTCGATAACAACTTTGGAACTTTGGGGCGCGGCTTTGCTTTGGGGAACAGCTTTGTGGAGCAGCTTTGGGGAGCAACTTTGGGGAGCAATTTTGGGAAGTAGGAATAGCTTGGAGGAACAACTTTGCGCAACAGAAGCTTTGAGAAACCACAATTCTGGGGAATAGCTTTAGAACACAACTTTGGGGGGCAGCTTTCGGAAGGCACTTTGAAGAATAGCTTTGGGGAGTTGCTTTGAGGTTTGAAACATAGCCGCTTTGGAGCAATGGTTTTGCAGAGGTACTTTGGGGAACAATTTTGGGGAGCGGTTTTGGGAAAGAATCTTGTGAAATACCTTTGCGGAGCATGAATAGGAATAATTTTGCTTAAATAATTTTAAATAACACTTTTGAGGATTAGCTTTAGAACGTAATTTTGAGGAGTAGCTTTCGATAGCAACTTTGGGGAGTAGCTTTCGGGAGTCGCTTTGGAGAATGGCTTTGGGAAATTATTTTGGGGAATAGGTTTGAAGCATAGCCGCTTTGGGGTAACTATTTTGGCAGCATATTTCGGGGAATAATTTTGGGAAATAACTAATTCGGAATATTTTTCGATAATAATTTTGGGGAATGACTTTGGGGAAGAATTTTATGAAATAATTTTGGAAAATATGAGCAGGAATAATTTTATTTTTTTTAATTTTGAATAGTAATTTTGAGGACTAGCTCTAGAAAATAATTTTGGGGAATAATTTTTGATAAATAATTTTTTAGAAAATATATAATATTTTAATAATCGAATTTTAATAATTAAATAATATTTTTATTTATTATAATTATTGGGATAATTGAAATGAAGAATTATGAGGTAAAGGGTAATTTGTAGTTTGGGTTATTTTCTTATTTTATATTTTATAATTATATTTATATAAAATTACGAATAATAATGCTTATTTTATGTAATTTATTGGACAAAAAAAAATATTATAAATTATAAATTAAAAAATTAGGAATATTTTTAATTCTAATTACCAAAGCCAGCGGTAGTTAGCTGAATAAGGGGAGGTTTTATAAATTTTCTGGAATAATATCTTCTTTAGTTTTGATATTTTTCGGTTTGCAAGGTTTCCTATACGTTATTTATATATACAAAATATTTTATCAATATTTAATTTCCATAGCGTTCTTTCTACCTCAAATCAA
>CAMXCT020001029.1:169891-184891 GCA_947184155.2 Cladocopium goreaui
AAAAAAGATATATTAATTATAATTATTAATTTTAAAATATATTGGAACAACGCAATCCATTATAAAATAAAATGTCTATTTCTGCAGCGAGTCAGCAAATTCAGGAGAAAACTAATCCCAGCCTCACCAAGAAACGCACATTTCAACAAAAAAACATAAATATATATAGTCGATAGTAGCAAATATTTCCCACAATTGTTACCCAAAGCTAATTCCCAAAGCGGTTTCCCAAAATTACGCCCCGAAAGCTATTTCCAAAAGGCGTCAGAAAGCAGTTCACAAAGTTGCTCCCCAAAGTTGTTCCCGAAAGCTGCTCCCCAAAGCTGATCCCTGAAGCTGCCCCAGAGCTGCTCTCCACAGCCCTAAAGCTGTCCCAGAGCTGCTCTCCACAGTCCCAAAGCTGGTCCCCAAAGCTATTCCCCAAAGTTATTCCCAAAAATGCTCCCGAAAGCAATTGTCCAAAGTTGCTGCTAAAAATTGCTCCCCGAAATTCCTCGTAAATCTAGACGAAAGCTGCTATGCTTCAAAGCAAGTATTCCTCAAAGTTATTCCGGAAAGTTGTCGCTCCCCAAAGTTGTTCCCCGAAATTGCTCCCCAAAGTTGTCCCCCAGAGCTGCTGTCCAAAGCTATTGCCCCAAAGCTGCGATTCTTCAAATCTATACCCCAAAATAGCTCCTGAAAGCTGCTCCCCAAAGTTGCTGCTAAGAGCTGCTCCCCGAAGTGGTTTGTAAAGCTACCCCCAAAAGCTGCTCCCCAAAGCTGCTGTTCTTCATAATAATTGTTCCTCAAAATTGTTCCGGAAAGCTTGCCAATTCTGCTCCCTGAAGCGGTTCCCTGAAGCTGCTTCCCAAAGCTGTTCCCCAAAGTACCTCTGCAAAGCGGTTGCCCCAAACCTCCTATGCTTCAGACCTGTTTCCCAAAGCATTCCCCAAAGCTATTCTCCAAAGCGGTTCCCGAAAGCTGCTTCCCAAAGTTGCGTTCTCCCCAAAGGTGGTCCCCATTCAGCTGCTGTTCAAAGCTGCTCCAGCTCCCCAAAGCTGGTCTCCAAGCCTGCTCCACAAAGCTGTTCCCCAAAGCCGTTCCCCAAACTTGTTGTCGAAAGCTGCTCCGAACAGCTGCTAAGCCTGCCCCCGAAAGTTGTTTCCGAAAGCGGCTTCCCAAAGTTCCTTCCTAAAACTACCCCCCAAAGCTGTCGTTCTTCAAAGCAACTATTCGTCAATGCTACTGCAAAGCCGAAAAGTTGCTCCCCACAGTTGCTCCCCAAAGTTGCTCTTCGAAGTTGCTACCGAAAGCCGTCCAAAAGAAGGTCCCCAAAACTCCAAAGCTGCTGCCCGAAGCTGCCTCAAAGCTGGTCCGGAAAGCTGTCCAAAGCTGGTCCCCGGCACAGCTCCCCAAGAAGTTGTGCCCCAAAGCTGTTCTCCAAAGCTGCTGCCCCAAAGCTGGGATTCTGCAAACCTGTTCACCAAAACGGCTCCCCAAAGCCATTCTGCAAAGCGGCTCCCAAAAGCTGCGCCCCAAAGTTGCTACCAAAAGCTGCTCCCCAAAGCTGCTGTCCAAAGCTATTGCCCCAAAGCTGCGATTCTTCAAACCTATTCCCCAAAACGGCTCCCCAAAGCTATTCTGCAAAGAGGCTCCCGAAAGCTGCTCCCGAAAGTTGCTACTGAAAGCTGCTCCCCGAAGTTGTAAAGCTGCCCCCGAAAGCTGCTCCCAAAGCTGCTGCTCTTCAAAGCAATTGTTCCTGAGAGTTGTTCCGGAAAGCTTGCCAAAGCTGCTCCCCAAAGCGGTTCCCCGAGACTGCTTCCCAAAGCTGTTCCCCAAAGCACCTCCGCAAAGTGGTTGCCCCAAAGCGGCTATGCTTCATTCAAACCTGTTTTTGAAAGCATTCCCGAAAGCTATTCTCCAAAGCGGCTCCCGAAAGCTGCTCCCCAAAGTTGCTGCCGAAAGCTGCTCCCCAAAGTTGCCTTCTAAAGTATACTCCCCAAAGGTGCTCCCCAAAGCTGCGGTTCTTCAAAGCTGCCGTGCAAAGCTGCTCCCCAAAGCTGGTCTCCAAAGCTGTTCCCCGGCGCTGCTCCCCAAAGTTGTGCCCCACAGCTGTTCTCCAAAGTTATTGCCCCAAAGTTGCGATTCTGCAAACCTTTTCGCCAAAACGGCTCCCCAAAGCCATTCTGCAAAGCGGCTCCCGAAAGCTGGGCCCCAAAGTTGCTACCAAAAGCTGCTCCCCAAAGCTGCTGTCCAAAACTATTGCCCCAAAGCTGCGGTTCTTCAAACCTATACCCCAAAATGGCTCCCCAAAGCTATTCTGCAAAGCGGCTCCCGAAAGCTGCTCCCGCAAGTTGCTATTGAAAGCTGCTCCCCGAAGTGGTTTGTGTACAGCCAGATCGTAACATTGGAATTAGTAGCAATAAATTGAGGACATGCCGTTACACATTGCGGCTTGCACTTCTTGGGGCGCAACAGTGAACAGCCATGCCATGCTGTCTACACCAAGGGCACCGCCACAGGATTAACATGACTAAATGTGTAGCCATATGAACATATGCGACTGGTTTGGTTGTGCAACTTCATTCCGCTAGCATGGCGAGCCTATATCAGCGGCCTTTCCAATGCAAAGTCAGCGGCACCAAAAAGACACTCGCACCCACGACCGGCAGGATTGAAATATCTATGGGCATGACGTTTTGGTGCTTGCTGCGCCAAGCAATGTTGTGCCACACCCGCCGAAACTGATATGCGTGTTTTTAATCTTATAGTGAATACAAAAGAGCGGTAGACGCATGCGGTAAATTCAAAATAACGGAAGTGCAAAACGGAAGTTCCCAAAGTTTGTATTCGCGAAAAAATCGTGAAAAGCCCCAAAATTATGGGATATTTTTGGGAAAATTGAGCTCGGGGTGAAAGCCCGAAAATTGTGAAAGATTTGTGGGAAACTCAGAAGACGCATGCTCAAGCACAATTGAATACCGAGCGACAATGGACCAGGGGGGAATCGAACCCCTGACCGACCCCGACCGACCGTACTGCAGTTGCTTAGTGGGACACGGACTGGTAGTAAAAGACATTCTGGCATCCGACCGATTCCAAAATCGCTTGGTTCCAAAATCGCTTGGAACTATGGACTATTTATCCACTCTTTGGGATCAAACGCCACGGCCAGATTCGAATCGCTCCAATGAGGGTGGTCATGCTACACACTGCGTCGGCTGGCAAACAACATCCAGGAGCCATGCCGAACACTCTCCCTCCAGGCCATCGACGCAGTCTATACGCTGATTGCGGGGAAAGCCAGCACCACGCGCTTCCGCACTGAGGGCCCCATGGTCGTTGAGCCCTAATCTTTTAAAAACGCTCAAACAAACAATTTCTCCGCAATTGGCATCTCCAAGTTTTGTCCCACCAAGTCCCATGCCACACACCGTCTTTTAAAACAGTTTTCATCAAGCATGCTTCAGTGCTTGGCCAGCTGTGCAACCACAAACATGCAATCTCCCAATGGTCCGCCAATCCCAGTGCTCAATGCTGCTGCAACAGATGGTCCCAGTACAAAAAGGCGGCCATCAACCCTTCGGATTCTCACTCGGTCCTGGCAGGTTCCCTGCTCACAGGCCTGCTACCGGACGATTTATCGGTAATCCAGAAGGAATATCACTCCACCTTGAAGTTTGGCCTTCACCAATGGACCAAACGCAACGGACTTCCGTCGATGCCTTCCAACATCATTTCCGATCTTGCTCAGTCCCTGTGGCAACAACACATCTAAGAAGTCACCTGCCACATCACGAAGTCGTCCATTGCAGACTTCCAACGCTTGTTCGAAGAGGCTGTCTTCCACTGTGAAGACAAACAAGCTTCCTCTCTGCGGATCTTTTGCCCATGCCTCTACTTCCAAGCGATCGAAGCTACATGGATGCTTCAATCTTTGAAGCCATTCCTCAAGCACCTCAAGAAATTGTGACATCGCTGGTCCCAGCACTCCATCGCCAATATGGCCGGTCATATCCTTGGGCCATTGGAAAAGGTCGTCAACTCCCAGCGGGCTATATCTTGGCCAAAAAGAAGAAATCGTTCCAGAGTGGACGATCGGACGACCCGTCATTTCGTTTGTGGACTCGCCATTCCGTCCGATGCTCAACATTTTGGCTAGATTAATCTTCCAACTCATCCCGGTGGCATGCCCAGACCACTTTGCGTCAGGAGATGTCTACACCCTCCTCACCATCTTGCAAACAGCTCCGGTCGATGGAGATCTTATTCTCATCAACCAAGACTTGGCTGGCTTCTTTACCAGCATCGACCAAGCACGATTCATTGGTGCTTGGCACATGCTCCTCGACTTCCTTAGTCCCCACGGGAACGTGGGAGAAAATGAGGTCTTCTCAGTCTACCCTGGAAAATCCAACAACCCAGGAGACCTCATCAAGGGTCGCACATTTCGACGGCTCAATGTCACTCGGAAGATCGGCATCAAAGATGTACCATCCCTTATCAAGACTGCGCTTGACATGCAAACGTTCGCACTGGGCAACCGTTGCATACGTCAACGCCGAGGCAGTCCGATGGGCAGTCCACTCTCTCCAGCCTTATGTCTGATGGTTGTCTCCATCAGCGAACAGATTTGGTCAATCAGCTTCAAGCAGGTATTGACCAATCATAATTTGTTCATCAAACATTTTTTGCTATGTTGATAACCGACTCATCTTTGGCGATGCCCGTCTCCAAGATCTTCCACCATATGACGTCCTTCTTGATGAAGGTTTCTATGGGAAACCCATCATTCTTGAGACTGAACCTGACCAAGAATTCCTCGGCTTCATGTTGGAAACAAAACCTCTCGAGCTGATCTACTGCGGAACCACCAACATTTCTCAGGTCCTCTCTCCGGTTTCAGCTTCTCCACCCAAAGTCCTTCTTAAGTGGCTCTCGTTCTAGATGCCACATCGTGGTCAAAGGAGCCTTCCCTGAATATCGTGTTCAACAAGGACTCGATCAACTGATCCACCTGTACACTTTGGCAGGCTTTTCGGGTGAAGAACTTACTGGTATCTCTTCACGAATTTTGGATCTTCATCGCAACAGTGAAAAAGACACGTCCGGATGCTTTTGGCTGCGTAATTTAGGGTTTCCTTTTTTGTCTCTTGTTTGTCTTGGTGGTTTCTTCCCCTCTTTGTTGCTTTAATTCTTGGCTCAAACCTGCTTCCCTTAATTTCTTGCTCCCACGTGCACAATGGACCCCTCTTGGTTGTCCAACAGCCGTGAAATCCACTATCATTTGGCCAGAGCCATTGCGCATTGCCGGATTCTTACCATTCTTTGAACCAACGGTGGACTGGGAGATCAATGATTCGGATCTACTACGACGGGCACAACCGTATCCTCTCCCAGGCCAACATCACACTCATCCTGGCCACTGGCACATCCAACTCTTGTGTCACATGGGGGTATTCCATCACACATGATTGTGAACCCGGAGCCCCACATTCGTCCCCTGTCCATCCGTCCACCTGACGGTAGCCACCCTTCAAACAATGCCAGGACGAGATCCAACCGTGGAGAATCCTCCAATCCGGCAAGCTTACCAGTTCACTCATCATCCATCAGTGGACCTACGGATCCGGGAGTCGAAAATCCCCCGCCCAATCCTGAATCTCGTCCCAAGAAGAAACAACGAATTCATGTCACAATATCCGAATCTCATAGTCACAATATCCGAGTCTCATAGAGCAACCACCACCGCCCCACGCGTGGTGGTCACCCAACTGATGTCCCAACAACGGATGAGTCTGATTCCGGACATCGTAGCCGTGTGTCCAATCCCAGAATCAGACCACCTCCTTTGGCGGTGGTAAATTCTGCAGCTTCCGCCTCCATCTCCATCTCCGGAATATCCTCGTGGTGAAGAACCATCCCGGGTCACCGTCACTGACCCTGCCATGTCAACCATCAATCATGGACTTCGTCCATGGACGGGCAGTGAAAACCACGAGCTGATCAGCCAGAAGAGTGACGCCAGAGCACGGCCCGCATGGGAGACAATTGGACAACGACTCAAACGCACTCCAGGCTCATGCCGGGCACGTTGGCTTTGGTTAAAACAAACCATGCCGGAGTTGAGTTCCCGTACTGAACCAGAGGCAGAAAACTAAAATGTCACTAGGTCGATTTGGCTTCGCCGAGATTAAACAATTTGTCCCTGCCTTCTTGGTTTCCCGGTTCCCTCACGCTTGATTTTCACTTTTCGTGGATCACTTCTCCTTGTTACGGCTGTACGTGCTTTACTGTTCTTGATGTGTTTCCTCTGCTTCGCTCAAGGGCTCAATTCGCATTAGCCTTTCGGTATCATGTCCCGTCCTCGTTCCCGCTCCGGTGACACTCATGATCATGGTCCTATGTGGGGCCATCCTGAACCTGACCGTCCCCATGATCCCAGCCGTACTTGGGTTTGGAACTACACACCGGCCCTGCGCTGCATCCGCAAAGTACTCAAACTGGTTGACATCATTCAGATTCGTCATCTGATGGAAGAACACTTTTCTGATGCTATGACAATGACTGTCACCAGATGTTTGACTCTACCTGACCTTCGCGATCCTGGAGAGGTGGCCATGTTCACCTATTCCGGCCTTCGCAATCCTAGCCAACTCCAAACGACAACGGTTGGGGAATTACTCGGGCATCAGTCAATATATCTTCAACACCTGGGGGGTTCCTCATCGACCCCGATGAAATGGATCTTCGATGGAGTGATCCTACTGGCGACATCTTTGCTCTATGAAATCCTCACACCATCAGTCGCCTACTACAAGAAAACCGCCCAAACTGGGCCCAGGCACAAGAAGTAGGGTTCTTTGGCTCAGCATTATCGTTCACTAGTCCAACACAGCCATACATCATGCGCATGAGTTGTCATAAGGCTTTACCACCCAATTACCTGCCGTGACCGCTCCTTTCAGCAAAATAGACAAGGAGTGCTGCTGCGTAGCTGTGATCACAATTTACAGGTTACTAGGTCGTCTATTGCTGATTGCTACTGACGGTTTCTTGACCCTCTGCTGTTAGGGATCACATGGTTGCCTCTTGACTACTACCTCCTCTTCCGTGTCCCAACCTTTTTAGCTCTCAATATGACAAAAAGTGACTCATCGATGGCCAACCTGGCTTTACCTCGCTTTCTCCGCATGGATGCTTGGTCGACTCCGTTGTCAACTACACGCCATCCATCATCATCTGGGTTTGGCCCTTCCCTGCCAGGACAGTCTGCAGGCCCAACTGGCTCTGCCAATCCGGGATACGGATATACGCCCTCGATGGAATCCGTTCCCATGCCAATGAGTGGTGACTCGTGGAACTCGTCCTTTCCACACAATCCATTCACAAGTGATCTCCATCCAAGCCAATGAGTGGTGCATACCCAGGTGTTCAAACTGATTGATGTGGACGAAGGCCCGATCAGGCGATCACAACTCTGGATCTCCGAGGCCGATTCACAATGGACGTGAACGCCTTCGTCGACCGGACATTTTCTTCCATGGAATTGTGGGTCATGTGAAGGATTCAAGTGGGGCTACTCAATGGATGGCGTGAAGCCTCCAGAATTGCCAACTACTGGCGCCGCTACTTCCATATTGAAGAAGTTCCGTACACCTCATCAGACTGAGCCGCATGAGCAACAGGAGAACATCCCTGAACACTCAGCGGGTGATGAGCCAGTCGATGACGATGCGGATGATACCTCCAACATAGGATGAGGACGACCAGACCATTACGTGATCAGGTTTCAAAATTCTGTGTGCAGCAACCACTTGTATGTTTGTCTCTGGCATTTTGGTCAATTGATCCGAACCCAGCTGACCGAAATCTTCACGTGCATCCGTCATGCTTCTTCCACAAAAGCCCCGTGGCAGCGGGGCGTTTGTGTGAACCACCTGAAGAAATGTAAAACTTCTTACCTTTGTCTAACATTTAGTTTTTGCGGGGGCGTCAGGCCCGTCATACCTACCTGATGCAACGAAGCTATGGTATGATGGGGGAAGGGTGAACTGATCATTCACCTGTACCTGCAGATCTTGGCATGGATGTCGTGGACATAGCTTGCAAAATCACTTTGACAATCTCATCTATATTCTGTGATATGGCAACCAGCTAAGCCAAGCACCGGCATGTCGATCATTCGGTTTCCAGATGTTTCCAGTTTTCATTGCACTGTTGTCGCAATCTGTTTTCCTTTTTTGAAATCAAAGGGAAGAGTCACCTTCCAATCCTCTGTTCCTCGTCGTTTCTGGTCAGGTGTAATTGGATTGTTTTTGCACGTAAGGTGCATTCCACAACAGAATTCGCAATGACAGTTCTGAGCAAGTGTGTATGTGTATATATATATATATATGTGTGTGTGGATTCTACATAAAAAATATAAAAATCATCTGAAAAGGATTAGAAGCATGGCCCCCAAATTTGGACCCTCCTTGGTGGAAAGACATCAAAATTCATCAAAAACTAATCTGTTCTCTAGATCCTGGCAAGTATGAAGCTTGCAAACATACGCAGACATTTGGACATTTGTTTGTTGGCACCGATTGGCTTTGCACTCCTCTTTTCCGATACTGACAATTCAGCGCTCGAGTTTGATGAGTTCCACAAAGATCTTTGGAGCGATGATGGCGAGGCTTCGTTAGAGGCTTCATTCCAAACCAGATTGCAGTATTCCTCCCACATGTCAGACATCTCTGGCCGGACGCAATAGAGCCTCAACCCTCTATGGTGCCGTTCCTTCACAGTCTTCTCCAATGTAATTCTGCGAGGTTTCCTCTCAACATGTTGGCTTCGACAGGGAATAATAGATTGATGCGATTCTTTCAGCCACTCAATCCGGTCGGGACGCCATAGACTGCTAGTTGTGGAACATGAATAGTCCTGCAGGGCATCACAATCCTCCAAATCCTCGTGCAACCATTCACCCCGGGAGATGTACTCACGGAGGCCGTCGTATCCATCATCGATATCTATGTCTGCCAAGGATGTCCACTGATCGGAGGTTCGGAGAATACCCTTGACCTGACGCAAGCTGTTCAAGTGCCAAGACCAGTCATAGTCCGAGCCCCTGTCTACGTGTTCGATGACTGTCAGATTCCCCTCTGATAGGCAGCTCTCAATGATGCACACAGGCTCCAGAAAGGACAGCATGCAATCCATTTGATCTAAAGCTTCCCAGATTTGAGCGGGATCTGTGACGCCCAACTTACTCTCTGCTTCCTCTAAGATGTTCTGTGCCTTTTCCTTTGCTCGCATCATCTCTTTATAGCTGTGGATCCGTTTGCCCCACTGCAAGAGCTGTGGCGGGTTTATTCCGACTGTGGTCAGGAAAGCAGCAGCTGCAAACGCTGCTTCCTCCACCTGTCCAGCTTGACACAATGCTTCCAACTCTTCCAGCAGTGGTGCAATTTCTTCATCTCGCCAATCGTTGCGGCTCTTTTCTCCGACTTCCGATGGCTTTTCAAATTTTTCTGGTGACTCTGCAACTGTAGCTTCCAGCCGACTCTCAAATGATGCAACTTTCCCACCTTTAGCAGCTCCCGACAGCTTTTCAGCCGAACCTTCTTTGGCAGCTTTTGATGAATTTGCATCGATGCTGCCTTGGGCAGCATCCCACAAGCTGGAGCCTGACTCTGCAGAGTGACCTAGACCCTTGCCTTTACGCAGCTCCTGCCTTTGCGGTCTTGGAGACTTCTCACTGATATTGGTCTCTCGACTAGCCCCAGTGCTTCTGGGACTCGTCTTCGTGCCTCACAACCAAGAGGAAAGACCAGTCTCATTTAGCTAGAATGGTCTGCCTCAAGGACATCACTTGCATGTGGTGGCACTTTAATACTGCCACACCTGTCCCCATTCCCTGCCACATCCTACAGCACCCGTTGTGGCGGTGGCGCATGATGATCATCATCGTCGTTGTCACAATCATCGTCATCAGTCATGCAATCATAGTCATAGTTGTCATCATCATCATCATCATCATCACCATCATCATCACCATCATCATCACCATCATCATCACCACCATCATCCCCAATCCTTAATCACATGTCATCATCATCATCATCATCCCCAATCATTAATTTTAAAAAACCAAGCGCCACTTTTCAATCATCAACCTTCATGCATCCATCAAAATAATCGCCGTCATCCATCAACATCATCGCCATCATCCACCAACAACATCGCCATCATCCATCAACAACATCAACAACATCATCCATCATCCATCATCCTCATCCTCATCATCCTCATCATCATCATCAACAACAACAACATCCTCATCCTCATCCTCATCCTCATCATCCTCATCATCATCATCATCATCAACAACAACAACAACATCCTCATCCTCATCCTCATCATCATCATCATCATGGTAATCACTATGGGCATCACTATGGTCCTCAGTGTGGGCATCACCATTCTCATCATCATCATCATCATTATCATCATGATCATCGTCATGATCATGCTCATGATAATGGTCATGATGATCATCATCATCATGATCATCATCATGATCATCATGATCATCATGACCATCATGATCATCATCATCATCATCGTCATGGTCATCATCATGGTCATCATCATGGTCATCACCATGGTCATCATCATGGTCATCATCATGGTCATCATCGTCATTCACCGTCATTCTCATCGTCATCCTTGTGGTCGTCATCGTCATCATCATCATCATCATCGTCAGCATCGTCATCATCATCATCATCATCTTCTTCTTCTTCTTCTTCATGATGATGATAAAACCATATCCCTGCAACACCCACCACCAGCGACAACACCACCTGAAAGCGATGTACAATAATTGTACGTCTATATATGTTTCTGTATATCATCATCATCACCATCACCATCACCATCACCATCGTCATCGTCATCGTCATCGCCATCGTCATCGTCGTCGTCGTCATCATCCTCATCCTCATCATCATCATCATCATCATCGTCATCATCATCATCATCATCCAAAATACCTATAGCCTAGAGCTGTTGTTGCAGTCCAGCACGCTCCAGAACGCTCCCGCCCACGGGTTTAAACAAACAAGGTACCATTTGTCACTTGGTCCCAGTTGGCCCTTCTCATCGCTGGCGCTGATGAGCCATAAATTCCTTTAGTCTTGTGCTTCGGATCTGTCTTCAAATGATCCTGGCGTGATGCAACTTTTGAACAAATGCATTGGGAACGAGGTGGGATGAAAATGGATGAAGGACGGGCTGCGGTTACCTTGACAACAGTTGAAACATGTTGATTGAAACGGCTCATAGGCTGATAGCCGTCCTTGGCTCCACTGGCTGCACTTTCTGCTGCTCTATTTGCGCGTCGAGCCTCAGATAATATGGGCGCGTAGCGTGAAGATATGATATGAAGGCACATGGGTGCACAATCAACAACAAACTAAGTTCCTGACTGAACTGGGCAATCCAATAGCAGATCTTATCGAATCTGCAAACGCAAAATTCTCTATTGCGACCCTTTGAGGGTGCTTTGGCGATTGCTTCTCACTGTCTTCAAAGCCTTCAGGCGTCATGTCCTGACTCTCCAATGAATTCGAGTGTCTTGCAGATAGATGGGGAGATTTTTGTCCCAGGCTGCCTCCAGCAGCTGGTCTTTCCTGCAGGAGTGGCAGTCCACCCTTGAGGTGACTGCCCACCTTTCGTTGGTCGGGGCTGGGTGTTATGGGTATGGTTGGAGACATAGATGACATAGATGGCATAGATGGCACGCATGGCATAGATACATTGGAGGGATGGGGTGATACTGATGACACGGGCGAGAATGGTGAAGCTTCAGCTCTGGAGCTCTGTGGCGTGTTTGCCGCTCGAGGATGTTGGCCAGGTTGCAGGGGCCAAGGTGCCCAAGGATCGTGATGGCCATGCGCAACTGCTCCCCCCTGGAAATGCTCTGAGCCCTTGGAACTGCCGATGGCAATGTCGGGCATGGTCTTGACCCGTGGTGCATGGGGCTTTGATCCATCCAAACGATTGATGGACAGCGATGCTGCGCCATCACTGAGTGGTGGCAAGGGACCCTGCCCGCGCACTTCCCTCAAGTGCATCTCCAACATCAAGGCACGCACCATCTGCTTCTTGGCAGCAAGCGCGGCTCGATCCATTGGCTTTGCACCGGTGCTCCCACCGTACCCACCACCTTTATCACCTTTGTCACCTTTGTCACCTTTGCTGGCCGCACGGAATGCACGTGGGGACATTGACCACGAAAAATCGAAAGAATCGTCCTCCAGAGTCTCCAGAGTATAGCTGGCCTTGATTGTGGCCCCTATCTTGCGCCGGTGAGGCATCAAAGGCTTGGAACCTGCTCTTGCCTCATTGATCCCGTCGTCAAAATCTGGGGCTTCCTGCCCAGGAAGCCCCACACCGAGCGTGAGCAACTCCCTCTTTGCTGTAGCTTTGACCTCTGCGCTTGTTGTGAGAAAATTATGCTCGCTATCCTCCAGTTTATGCAGAATCCGAGTGGATGGGCTGAGAAGTTCATCATCGTCTGTTAGAATTCTTGTTTTTGTGTGATTGCGCTTGGGGCTGTCCTTGTTGGGAGATTCGAACAGAACCACCATGCTTGCCTTTTTGATTGCCCTCTTGAAGGCCTGACGCAGAACCTCTTTGTTGCGCCTTGGTGTATTTTCCCCCAATCTGTTCAGGACCATCGCAGCCCGACCAGCTCGATGAAATCTGCTCTTCAGACCCTTTGCATCACAAAGAGCTGCCAGCTCTGCAAGGCTGGCATCAACATCCTGCAGGCATGCATCGTCAATAACCTCCACGGTTTGCCGCACATGCTCCAGCTTGTCGAGCACACCTCTGGTGAAACTGGTGAGACAAGGAAGCCAAGAGAATGGAAACGCAACTTTTTAGAAAGAATGAGCAAGAAAAGGAGTGATGGGACTTCATATCACCTCGAGACCGCAAGAATTGAAGACACAGCGAATGGAATACATGGAATACACAAAACATCCCACAACATTCCCAGAGCCATCCCTTGGAGGGTACAGTAAATAATAGTAAATATATATTTATATATGTAATAGCCAGGCATTTTGCGTCCTGAGGCCAATCCTACGCAAAATCTCCAAAAAAAACTTGCACGGTTGACGTCCACGACACTTTGTGCGGCATCAATGGCTTGGACCTGGTCCCTTGCGTTCAGAGACTTTCGCATGCTTCGAAGTTTCTCACAGAATTGTTTGGCCTCTCCATAGCGTACTGCAACTCGCTCCTCCAAGTCGTTCATGGCCTATGGCCAATTGATGCCAACTATATTGAGTTGAGTTTGATGATTCACATGATGGGACATTTGGGGCCTTTGGTTTTTTGAGATGTTTTGATGATACGGATGGACTATGTAGGTAAGCCTTGTGGCAGCCCTACAGTATGGACTGATCACTGAGCCCATGACCAGTAAATTCGCAAACTTCTCATGCAGCGACTCTTCTCGCCCCACTTGTTTCGTGACAGCCATCTTCTTGACGGCACTGGTTGCAATCTTTGCACGCTGTGTGGCCTTCACACCATGATAAATCGCCGATGAAGCTCTGCTCCAGCGCCGTGACGCAGCTGGCATCAAGGTGCCTTTACCTGGATGGAGATGGTGACCATGATCTGAGCCGTGAGGACTGTGGGTGAGCAGCGCAAGTTTCTTCCTCGCTTGGCTATAGATGTGGCGGCTGTTCGCCACAGGGTTTACTTCGGTCTCAAAGATTGCCGCCTCCGAGACCACATCGTCTTTCACCTTGTCAGAGCTCGCTTTGCTCGAGATCACATTGACTCGAATCATGGCAAGATGCCTCCCATCGACCCAAAAAGGATTTGGCCCAAAAAGATTTCAAAAAGTTATTTACAGATTGGCTTGGCCAATATGGCTGCGTCCGGCTGCGTCATCAGAAATAGTGCCCGGCAGACATCAGCTTCAGTTGGTGTTTTTGTGTCCGTGCTAGCTGCCCGGGCCGAAGTGAAGATCCCGGTTCAAATGAGACCAATGCAGGCACGCTCTTTTTCTCGAGGCCGGGCAAGTGCACAGCTTTGCCTGCTGTAAGGTAGAACACTTCAAGGGTATGGCAAAAGCAGAATATGACAGAATGAATTGACAATTTGCATTGGAAGATGCCTCTTCTTATCCTTGCCTGTGCTTTTCCGATTGTTTCCACACCATGCGGCGGCCTCATGCAGGGAATTATGTGGCGCTGTGGATATTGGGGATTTGCAACATGTCCACAGCGAAACTCATGACCACTGGCAAAACTTGGCAGCAAAGCGTCTCTGTGGACTGGCATAACGCTGCACATCACTGCGCCTCGCCAAAGCTTCTTGCCCAATACCCTGGCAGTATCTGGACTAAACTTCCGTCAATGAAATGCAAGCCACGATAAGCCACGTGTCTTGTCTTCATGGCGATGGCCTCCGCGATAAACGATGTGCCGCAGCTTCTGTGGCTCGAAAGAGGCTTTCATAGTCAGAACGCCTTGAAGCAGAATAGCTGGATACTGTAGCTGATATGCAAACTAATTACAAAATCACCTTTGGAAATCTGCCACGTGGTATCGGCAAAGCTCTTCTGTGGCCTGATGGCATCTAAGTCTGATACCCCAGAAGCAGCAAATCGGTGACTGCTGCGCGAAGTAAGCCAGCATCGTCCTGGAAGAGTGTGGGGCAGGATGCTAATTTCTAGCAAGCGTGCTTGAGCCGATTTGCGCACAAATACAGTAATAAACATATATAATACATAATAATTCTTCATATTATTATTGTTATTATCATTATTATTTCTTTTTTATCATTATTAGATATGTGTGTGCGTTTACATACATACATTTCATTACATTACATTTTATTACATTACATTACATTACATCACATCACATTACATTACATACCATACATACATAACATACATACATAACATACATACATAACAAACAAACATACATACATACATACATACAC